>MUZC01000180.1:79960-91437 GCA_002072015.1 Radix auricularia | reverse complement strand
CATCCACACATTAGGGGGGCCCATCATCCACACATTAGGGGGCAAATCATCCACACATTAGGGGACACATCATCCACACATTAGGGGACACATCATCCACACATTAGGGGACCCATCATCCACACATTAGGGGGGCCCATCATCCACACATTAGGCGACCCATCATCCACACATTAGGCGACCCATCATCCACACATTAGGGGGGCCATCATCCACACATTAGGGGCCCATCATCCACACATTAGGGGGGCCCATCATCCACACATTAGGGGCCCATCATCCACACATTAGAGGGGGCCCATCATCCACACATTAGGGGCCCTAAAACCAAACAAGAGAGGGCCAATCATTATTGGAACACTTAAAATGAACTCACAAGACACACCCGTGCTAGCACTTCCACGCGCTTTATGCCAGGTGTAAGAATCCCTTGGTGATGGAGACCCTGCAGGGCGACCTTTAAGTGAACCCCTGGGGGAAGGCCGCATGCGCATTGGGTACTTCCCGACTTCGGCTTTCTTCTCAGGCAAGGTGTACTTTGGGATACCTTTGAAAAACCAGGCACCTGATCGTTTCCAGACCTGCCAGGGGAATAGAAGAGAGAAATATTTCTTTTAATCAAGACATACCATAACAAGTACAGAAATTACTACAGCAAGGGAGAGTCACAGCCAACCGTGCAGCTAGAGCCACAGCCAACCATTCAGCTATAGCCACAACAAACCATTCAGCTAGATCCACATCAAACCGTTCAGCTAGACCCACAACAAACCATTCAGCTGGAGCCACAACAAACCATTCAGCTAGATCCACATCAAACCGTTCAGCTAGAGCCACAACAAACCATTCAGCTAGAGCCACAACAAACCATTCAGATAGATCCACATCAAACCGTTCAGCTAGAGCCACAACAAACCATTCAGCTAGAGCCACAACCAACCATTCAGCTAGAGCCACAGCCAACCATTCAGCTAGATCCACATCAAACCGTTCAGCTAGAGCCACAACAAACCATTCAGCTAGAGCCACAACAAACCATTCAGCTAGATCCACAACAAACCATTCAGCTAGAGCCACAACAAACCATTCAGCTAGATCCACAACAAACCATTCAGCTAGATCCACAACAAACCATTCAGCTAGAGCCACAACAATAACCCCAACAGTCAACAGCTCTAACACTGTTGAATACATTGATTTTCAAGTCTATGTTCATGGTCACCAAGTTTATATTCATGAAGTCTGTGTAACACTGGTGACACTCAAGTTATAACACGAAGCTCAGAAACGCCAGAGGATTGAAAAACAAAGAAAATCAACTCACTGTCAACATTCAAAACTCTCATAAAAATGAAAGACTGGACGTAAACTACGGATGTTGATGGATAAACGCAATAATCTCCAATACAGAGAGTGTCTGTAATGTTTAATATACCATAAGAAAATAAGTTGTTAATCAACAAAATGTTCACCTCATTTACTGTAGCAATTTTCTTATTTGTTAAAGGAATTAGGAGTTCATAAAAACTGAACATCCCTAATGAACTAATCGTCTTACTGAATAAACGAGATTGCTGGACACAACACCTGGTGGTTGAATCCCCTCACAAATACCTTGTGGTTGAATCCCCTCACAAAACCTTGTGGTTGAAACCCCTCACAATACCTTGTGGTTGAATCCCCTCACAATACCTTGTGGTTGAAACCCCTCACAATACCTTGTGGTTGAAACCCCTCACAATACCTTGTGGTTGAAACCCCTTACAAATACCTTGTGGTTGAAACCCCTGACAATACCTTGTGGTTGAAACCCCTGACAATACCTTGTGGTTGAATCCCCTCACAATACCTTGTGGTTGAATCCCCTCACAATACCTTGTGGTTGAATCCCCTCACAATACCTTGTGGCTGAATCCCCTCACAATACCTTGTGGTTGAATCCCCTCACAAATACCTTGTGGTTGAATCCCCTCACAATACCTTGTGGCTGAATCCCCTCACAATACCTTGTGGTTGAAACCCCTGACAATACCTTGTGGTTGAATCCCCTCACAATACCTTGTGGTTGAATCCCCTCACAATACCCTGTGGTTGAATCCCCTCACAATACCTTGTGGTTGAAACCCCTGACATTACCTTGTGGTTGAATCCCCTCACAATACCTTGTGGTTGAATCCCCTCACAATACCTTGTGGTTGAATCCCCTCACAATACATTATGGTTGAATCCCCTCACAATACATTATGGTTGAATCCCCTCACAATACATTATGGTTGAATCCTCTCACAATACCTTGTGGTTGAATCCCCTCACAATACCTTGTGGTTGAATCCCCTAAACACTGACAAGACCAAGCTCCAGCAATTAATTTTAACAAGCTTTGAAGGAGCTGCCAGTCAACATCGAGGTTGTCTGGACAAGGTCCCAAGGGAAAAACCTTGTAGATGATTTATTTCAATCCATTAAAATTAATTGAGGCTGTGATCTCTTATTAAGAACGGCAAGAATTACAATGAAACGAATCTATCTCTATCAACTATTCTATCAGCGATACTATCAGATATTATTATCGGCTATTCTATTAGCTATTCTATCTGCTATTCTATCAGCTATTATATAAGCGATTTCATCAGCTTATTTATCAGCAATTCTGTCAGCTTTTCTATAAGCATCGCTAATGCTACATCTGTTATATCAATATTTTGGTGTGAGTGTGGCTAAGTGTTATCAAGTCGCACTGCACTGAGTTATTGTTTATTAAGATCATCTAGGTCAAAGAGTAAGTCATATAGATTGCACGAGCAAGGTAATCTGTAAGTTTTAGTACACTTTAAAACAGGTCAGTCATTTATGTGATTATCAGAAAATTCAACGATTGCCCGCACTTTCTATGAAATCCAGTAAATTCTTTGATGGCCAGTAAGTTCTATGACAGCCAGTAAGTTCTATGACAGCCAGTAACTTCTATGACGGCCAGTAAGTTCTATGATGGCCAGTAAGTTCTATTATGGCCAGAAAGTTCTATGACGGCCAGTAAGTTCTATGATGGCCAGTAAGTTCTATTATGGCCAGTAAGTTCTATGAAGGCCAATAAGTTCATATGATGGCCAGTAAGTTTTATAATGGTCAGTACGTTCTATGATGGCCATTAAGTCTTATGATGGCCAGTAAGTTCTATGATGGCCAGTAAGTTCTATGATGGCCAGTAAGTTCTATGATGGCCAGTAAGTTCTATGATGGTCAGTAAGTTCTATGAAGGCCAATAAGTTCATATGATGGCCAGTAAGTTTTATGATGGTCAGTACGTTCTATGATGGCCATTAAGTCTTATGATGGCCAGTAAGTTCTATGATGGCCAGTAAGTTCTATGATGGCCATTAAGTCTTATGATGACCAGTAAGTTCTATGATGGCCAGTAAGTTCTATGATGGTCAGTAAGTTCTATGATGGCCAGTAAGTTCTATGATGGTCAGTAAAATCTATGATGGCCAGTAAGTTCTATGATGGTCAGTAAGTTCTATGATGGCCAGTACGTTCTATGATGGTTATTAAGTTCTATGATGGCCTGCACGTTCTATTATGGCCAGAAAGTTCTATGATGGCCAGTAAGTTCTATGATGGCCAGTAAGTTCTATGATGGCCAGTAAGTTCTATGATGGCTAGTAAGTTCTATGATGGCCAGTAAGTTCTATGATGGCCAGTAAGTTCTACGATGGCCAGTAAGTTCTATGATGGCCAGTAAGTTCTATGATGGCCAGTAAGTTCTATGATGGCCAGCACGTTCCATAATGACAAAAATTAACACAAAACAAAATTCGAACTAATCCCTCTTGTATCATATGTTATGTTGTGATTTATATGTCATGTGGTGAATGATTTGTTATGTGCTGAATGATACGTTAAGTGGTCAGAAGCGCAACTAGGTTTTTCGTGCCCTTGGCTAATTCCTCTTTGGCGCCCTTGAGAAATAGGGAATATACTTAATATATACATAATTAATTGATTATTTAAGGATTAGCCCTCGGTGCCCTTGCAACTGCCCCGATGCCAAGTCATTGTTACGTCTCAGCATGTGGTGAATGGTAAATGCTCCTGAAATATTGAATTAGACAGAAAGAGAGAGAGAGAGAGAGAGAGAGAGAGAGAGAGAGAGAGAGAGAGAGAGAGAGAGAGTGGCTTTATATATATTGTGTGTGTGTATTAGACACAGTTGTTGACAGTTGTTTCTAAACTATGTTGATCACAGTTCGCTAAGTTAAAAAGTCAACGAAAATAAACTACAACATCAAAATATTTAAAATGCACACCACTTTGCGCACCGAGTCAGTATGTAGACTTATAGCTGCAGCTCACAGCCACTTCCTGAAACATATGGTGCAAGAGTGAATGATCCAAAGACCCGCCATGAATGTGATGGGGTAGCACTAGTAACTGACCACAGATCAGTTTGTCTTAGGACAGTAGTGAGTTCCACATCAATCTTAACAGTTGAAGTCCGTGCAGTCAGTCATACAGAGCTATTTGTGTAAGAATTCTTAATAAGTTCACCAACAAACGAAGTTTAGCCAAATATTACAACACATTCCGGTTGCAAGATATTAGATAACGACTTCGAGCTATTACTATTAACTATTAATCCAACCAGCTAATATTCCCAAGCCACCGTCTCACACAGATGTAGACCTTACGCAGAATAGACTAATTAATTGTTAAGTCACAAATAGCTTCAGTTATCACTTATTACCCCATCAATAATTTCAGCCAAAAGAACAATAACAAACCTATACATCACTTATGAGCTCGCCAGTAGCCCCAGCCGAGAAAACTTCACGTTGTTTCCACTGTCCATCCATGTCCGTCAAAGACATGCGTGATTGGAGCTGACGGAGGCCTGGATTAAGACATATAATCCCACTGTTCTTGAATCCAGGATTGGGCTCAAGCGAATGTTCCAATCCACCAAATACTTCAAGTAACACATCTCACGCAGCGTATTGTTAAATGTGTTTCCTGGTTGAAGTACTGCCGTAACCAGTACCCCAATAATATAGACTTACTATAGTCAAAAACGAAACCATGGCACTTGATAGCAGCGTACTACGGTGACACTGATCGGTTCAGCTACACAGTCACAGACGAAGCATCAGTTGATTGAATGATCAAACTGATCCTCTCCGTGGGCCGGCTGACAGGTTTACCAGAAAGCTCAAAATCTCAGCTGAGCGCGTCACACCGTCATTGGTGAAAATGCCTCCGATACACAACCCAGATATCAACGTCACACCGACTGTAGATGACAACGAAGGCGAAGGCTCCGGTTTAACGGCATCTTCGATACTCGGCAAAGTAGCCAAGTCCGACAAGAACGTCACAATAGATTCCATGACAGGGGAAAGAACTTCGTGGGAACACGGTGCTAATGTAGAGCTGTCCATCGAGCAAAGAGAAGAATACTTATCCAAATCCAACTTGGCGGCCCCGGCCGTGCTGAACGATACCACACTCACGGCGCAAGGAATATCGATCCATTCAATACAAAACGAAGACGTCGAAGTTGCTGCAAAATTATCGATACTTACCACCACGGACGTACCGCTAGATTCGAGCGTATCAATACCGTGCGCGCAAGCTGAGCAGGAAACGGATGAGGTGGGCGTCACCCTAGAGCTATCGAGGAACATGGTGCCGCAGGAAGACGACGTGACGCTGGAGCAGAGGAAGCGGCTGCAGCAACGCCACAAGGAGAGCATCACGGCGGACCCCGTGATGAACGGCCTGCTGGAGCCGGACGACAGCCTCACGGTAGAGCCCAAGAACACGGTCCCACTGCAGGACGATGAGGTCATCATCCCTTTCATTCCCAGCAGAAACGGGTCGCTGAAGTCGGACATGTCGCTGCCGCACCTCGCCATCGATGTCACCGACGTCAGGCAAGAGTCGTGAACGACTAACACCGCAAGCACAGCAGAAGGCGATCTGGAAGTCAGGTTTGGTGCACAGCATACGTGACCTTTGTCAGAATTGACAAATGAGCGTGATAAATAATGGACAAGTTTCGATAAGTCTTCCTCGGCTAAAAATTTCAGACTTTATAATGTTGCCCCATGCCTAGTTCAGATACTCTTCAAAATTCTAGATATCTTAAGCTTGAAATGAAGTTTTATAGCAGTGAAAAACTCAAATCAATGTGTTTCAATTCTTTCTATCCCCGCATGTTCCAATGATTTCTTTAAATAAACGTAAGGCAATGATCACTAGCTTCGACCCGCCACCCATCTAGTTCATCAACCCGCCAACCATCTAGTTCTTCAACGTGCCAAACATCTAGTTCTTCAACCCGCCAACCATCTAGTTCTTCAACCCGCCACCAATCTAGCTATTCAACCCGCCAACCATCTAGTTCTTCAACCCGCCAACCATCTAGTTCTTCAACCCGCCAACCATCTAGTTCTTCAACCCGCCACCCATCTAGTTCTTCAACCCGGCACTCATCTAGTTATTCAACCCTCCAACCACCTAGTTCTTCAACGTGCCAACCATCTACTTCTTCAACCCACCAACCACCAAGTTCTTCAACCCGCCAACCATCTAGTTCTTCAACCCACCAAACATCTAGTTCTTCAACCCGCCAACCATCTAGCTCTTCAACCCGCCAACCATCTAGTTCTTCAACCCGGCACTCATCTAGTTCTTCAACGTGCCAACCATCTACTTCTTCAACGTGCCAACCCCCAAGTTCTTCAACCCACCAACCCCCAAGTTCTTCAACCCACCAACCATCTAGTTCTTCAACCCGCCAACCATCTAGTTCTTCAACCCGCCACCCATCTAGTTCTTCAACCCGCCAACCACCAAGTTCTTCAACACACCAACAACCAAGTTCTTCAACCCGCCAACCACCAAGTTCTTCAACACACCAACAACCAAGTTCTTCAACCCGCCAACCATCTAGTTCTTTAACCCGCCACCCTAATTAATCGCCTTCTCCACTGAAATGCCTTGTTTATAACAACAACAAATGACCATCTCCAGGAAATACCCTGTGAAGTTAAAGCACACAGATATCTGAACTTGTTAACATAGATGACATGATCTAAATCTAATAAACATCTGAGATGACATGATCTAAATCTAATAAACATCTGAGATGACATGATCTAAATCTAATAAACATCTGAGATGACATGATCTAAATCTAATAAACAGCTGTCAAACTTTGAAAGGACTCCTTTTCACATTTATTGTCCTCGAATCTTATATTTCAAATTTACCCGCCCTCTTATTTTTTTACATTTTTTAAAAGTTACAAGTGAATTGAACTTAAAAGGCTAGTGTGATAAAAAATTCGTGATGGGTAGAGGGTTTAGTTTAGTTATTATCAAGGAGACAAGACGACAAGACGTCAAATAAGTATATGGGTAGCGAAGTCAATAGTGCGTTCGCCTCACAAGCTGAGGTGCGTGGGTTCAAGCCCACGAAAAGCCACTATAAAAATGTTGTGCAATGACTAACGCTTAGAAAGTCCTCCGCTGACCTGGAGAGGGATGGGCGCCGCCAGTGTCTATTAAGCCCGAGAATATTCTAATGGAAACATTAGAATCCTCTACGACCTCGATAAAAAGAGGTTATGGGAAAAAAAAAAAAAAGACTAATTAATCAAGATTTAACCATCTAAGACTAATAAATCAATATTTAACAATAAAAGACTAATTAATCAAGATTTAACAATCTAAGACTAATTAATGAAGATTTAACAATCTAAGACTAATTAATTAATATTTAACCATCTCAGACTAATTAATTAAGATTGAACAATCTAAGACTAATTAATCAAGATTAAACAATCTAAGACTAATTAATTAAGATTGAACAATCTAAGACTAATCGAACAAATGCAGATGGACGAGTGCCGTTACGAGTAACTGGTTCATGTTCATTACTTCCATCAACATGTGCACCTGAGCATTTCTTTGGTATTTCGATATTGACAAGTCTATGTACAGCGAGCCACCAGTAGATGTCGCTTTTATTGGCTGCTGACTCAACCAACAATGAGTTTTGTTAGTAGGTCCATCAATGTCTATTTGACCCACTTTACAAGGAGACACGTCACCACAAACCAGAAGGTATGGGACCGACTGGACCTTCGTGTTAGGAGGCCTTTAACCCAGTCAATTCTCCACTGACATTAAGACCTTAAGATCGAAGTCGCTGCGTGCAATGCGTTTTACCAGTCTGACTTTGGACCTAACTTAAAATCTGAGCGCCTTCTTTTTCAAAGCTGTCAGTAGCACTGGGTTTGATGGGTACTTTAGACTTAACAGGTTCACACGTCCCATGGGCTTATAATGACCAGCTTAACAGAAAGTGATCTTACTGGACTAAAATAGGGCGGCACCTTAAAGTAAGGTCTTTTACAAAGAAACAGAAACGTCTCTTGTCGTTGGTCAATTACAAGAGTTGCAACCTCGACGTAAACGGAAAAAGTTGAGAATTTGAATAATTGATACAATTTGATACAATTAGGGGGTGGGGACACACATAAAACTGCACCTTGATACAAACAAATGTACAGCTCCTATTATACTCCTATAGCTCGTAGAAGACATGTCTTAGAAACAGGCCAAAAATAGCTAAATGGACGCTCTAGGGAAAATCCCGTTGCCTCCCGCCCTCTTATGTAGAACAACACTAAAGGTGCCCCCCCCCCACACATACACAGACACGTTATGTACAACATTCAAACTTTAACAACAACCAGAAAAAGTCATGGTTATCGCGGCCTCAGTAAATTAAAGTCATTTATTGTAGTCTCATAAAGTAATAAACACTTAGGCCTAGGCCTCGATAGACTCGTAGCTGATTACGTTAGTACTAAGAATAAGCTACAATCACATGCGAACATTATAGTCATAGAATTTTTTAATATAAAAAATACGTCGGGCATACACTGAATGAGGAATTAAAACCACATGAAATAGTTTGCTTATTGGTGAATGTAAAGGGAATAGCACTATTCGATTGGAGAATGTTAAGGGAAGAGTGCTACTCTGATTGGAGAACATAATATTGATGAAGTAGTCGGTAAGTCACATTGTAATCGATTTCGTTTATGAGCTTGTTGAAACAGAAAAAAACCGAATTACGAATAACAATTTTTTTTTTTAAAAACTCAGGGAGTGGAAATGTCAAAACATACTATCCGCTCCCCCCCATACCCCCCAAAAAAAAAATAATAAAAAATTACTAATTTTTAAAAAGAAATAAAAATAAAACAACAGCCTCATTTTTGGTTTAAAATGTAAAAACGTGTGGTAAAGTTACTCTGTAAATGCCGTCAATTTGTTTATAACAATGTTTAAACTCGGTGTACGAGTTCTCTCAAGAGACAAGCTGCCAAGTAAAGGTGTCCATGTCTCTGTGAGAATCTTGATTCCTGGCCGTCAAAGAAAACATTACTCGTATAGTAGTAGACCCCACATAAAAAGAACGTTTTGGCTATTAAAAAATCCGATTTATTAACATGAAATAAAGTCAAAACTTGGCTTCCAAAGACATGTTCACGCTAGATCGTTGGAAAGGCGCAGCAAAATGAGATGACTCAAAGCAGGGTTCCTAAAAATCAGTCACGGTATAAAAAACAACAAAAAACAACAATCTATGCCTTCCCAAAATACAATCGAATATTTGATTAGCTAGCTCCTTTGAATGCGCATTACAAATTTTAACGCTTTATTGAAATGTAATCGAATACACGATGTCTTTCGTGGCAGATTTATGGACCGTGCACACCGAATCCACATCTGGTGTTGTAAAAGTTGCCGGTCTTAAGGACACACCAACACTTGCCGCCACTGCCGCGCCCCAACTAGTCACTTCTCCTGCGTCTCACCTGTAAAAAATCAGCAGTCCAGAACCCGCCCCCCACAAGCAAGTTATATAGTCCCCAATGAGCAGTGCAGTGGTCTCACTCTACCACATCTAAAGGTTCAACACGGTCCTGGACGTTTCTCATAGGAAACCTACGTTCTTTTGGGGGTTAGTCAGCCATAATTACTTCCACCGGATAGCAGTTACTTCCGTCCGTCAAATCTATTTCAGAGAAACTCATTGTCAGATCAGATCAGTTTCCCGACGCTCACCAGCTCAGTTCACTCTGAATCATGATGTTGAAAACTCTCGTATTGTGCCTACTTCTCCAGGCCTCTCACCAGATACGTAAGTATGCAATAGAAATTATAGTAAATATGTGTCATGTAAACAGGGTATGCGTGAGGCTGGCCAGACGTCACAAAACAACCAACATTTCTGCAAAGAGTCTTCTTGAAGAAACAAATAGACAAAGATAAAACTAATAAAATGAAGTTAAAACTTAGCAGCGGCTAATTCCAGATCCATAGTTCGGGATGTATTCGTTTTATTTGTCTTTTGCCACTTTGTTCTTTAAAAAGGAGGCTCTCAGCCGTAACGTTCCTTGTTTTCTGACGTCTTGTCACGCTCATACATACCCTGTTTGCATGACATATATCTACTTAGCTACAAAACTGACGCAGTCTTAACCATATTTTGAATAGAAATTATAATCCTAAAACAAAAGAGCTATTGGCATTAAATGTTGTTTCTACAGAAATACAGTCGTACCTAGTAAAGTCGAACTTCCCTAAGTCGACAACCTCCCTAATTTGAATTAATTGTTAGGTCCCGGCCAAATTCCATGAGACTAGTGTATTTTATATCTTCTTAACTCGAAGATTTTTGGCTTCCAACCTCCTTTAGTCGAATTTTCCAGGGCGTTTGTGTTATTATTCTGGGGTGTCTCTTTTTAAAAAGAAAAATCTTAATTCCCCCATCTCACTGTGGAAGGAGTAAAGTGGGGGAGGGGAGGTGTCTACTCTCACAAGCTTGTGTCGTCATGTCAAAGCAAGTTGGCTTCCTTTCATGTGAAACATCAGACACCGCCTCTCAAGCCTTTACCCGATATTGCTGTTCCCCCTCTCAATATCAACATTATCCTTGAGTAATCTGCGCCTATTACGCCATTTTCCCTGTATGAGGCCTGTTAGATTTTTTAGATATGTTTCTAGTTGTAGTGAACGTCTCACCTCTCCCCCACTAGCCGACTACTGTCTCAAGGACATGGAGAGTGGACCGTGTCGAGCCCTGCACTCACGTTATTACTACGACAATCTGGGAAAGGCCTGCTACAACTTCAAATACGGTGGCTGTGGCGGGAATGAGAATAATTTCGCCACGAAAGAAGAATGCGAGAGTAAGTGCATGGGCGAGACCATCACGGGGGTGAGGTTGCCGACCATCATCAGCAAGTCGAAAGCAGACGGTGAGGCATTTTTATATTCTCTCTCTTTCTCCCCCATCCGTAGCATTCTCAATTCCTTTCGTTCTCTCTCTCTCCGTACCATTCTCAATTCCTCTAATTCTCTATCTCTCCGTACCATTCTCAATTCCTCTAATTCTCT
>MUZC01000180.1:48697-79690 GCA_002072015.1 Radix auricularia | reverse complement strand
CAATTCCTCTAATTCTCTCTATCTCTCCGTACCATTCACAATTCCTCTAATTCTCTCTATCTCTCCGTACCATTCACAATTCCTCTAATTCTCTCTATCTCTCCGTACCATTCACAATTCCTCTAATTCTCTCTATCTCTCCGTACCATTCACAATTCCTCTAATTCTCTATCTCTCCGTACCATTCTCAATTCCTCTAATTCTCTATCTCTCTGTACCATTCTCAATTCCTCTAATTCTCTATCTCTCCGTACCATTCACTATTCCTCTCGTTCTCTCTATCTCTCAGACACCTTCTCTCTCACTTTCTCTCAGACACCTTCTCTCTCACTTTCTCTCAGACACCTTCTCTCTCTCAGACACCTTCTCTCTCACGTTCTCTCAGACACCTTCTCTCTCACTTTCTCTCTCACTTTCTCTCAGACACCTTCTCTCAGACACCTTCTCTCTCACTTTCTCTCAGACACCTTCTCTCTCACTTTCTCTCAGACACCTTCTCTCAGACACCTTCTCTCTCACTTTCTCCCAGACACCTTCTCTCTCACTTTCTCCCAGACACATTCTCTCTCACTTTCTCTCAGACAACTTCTCTCACTTTCTCTCAGACACCTTCTCTCTCACTTTCTCTCAGACACATTCTCTCTCACTTTCTCTCAGACACCTTCTCTCTCACTTTCTTTCAGACACCTTCTCTCTCACTTTCTCTCAGACACCTTCTCTCTCACTTTCTCTCAGACACCTTCTCTCTCAGACACCTTCTCTCTCACTTTCTCACAGACACCTTCTCTCTCACTTTCTCTCAGACACCTTCTCTCAGACACCTTCTCTCTCACTTTCTCTCAGACACCTTCTCTCTCACTTTCTCTCAGACACCTTCTCTCTCTCGGACACCTTCTCTCTCACTTTCTCTCTCTCTGACACCTTCTCTCTCACTTTCTCTCTCTCTGACACCTTCTCTCTCACTTTCTCTCTCTCAGACACATTCTCTCTCACTTTCTCTCTCTCAGACACATTCTCTCTCACTTTCTCTCTCTCAGACACCTTCTCTCTCACTTTCTCTCAGACACCTTCTCTCTCTCTCAGACACCTTCTCACTCTCTCAGACACCTTCTCTCTCACTTTCTCTCAGACACCTTCTCTCTCACTTTCTCTCAGACACCTTCTCTCTCTCAGACACCTTCTCTCTCTCAGACACCTCTCTCTCTCAGACACCTTCTCTCTCACTTTCTCTCAGACACCTTCTCTCTCACTTTCTCTCAGACACATTCTCGCTCACTTTCTCTCAGACACCTTCTCTCTCTCAGACACATTCTCACTCTCTCTCTCTCTCACTTTCTCTCTGGTTAACAACTTTCACTGCAACATTATATGATAAAAAATCTTCATCATTTATTTAATACAATATTCTTTGGGATACACAACATGTTTTCTGAACACACGAGATTCTTTCTAACAAACAATATACTTCATGGCACAAAAGATAATTTCTGGTATACAATATTCTTGCTGTTCTTCACAAAAATCTTGCTGCTTCACACAAAACACTTGCTGCTTCACACAAAACACTTGCTGTTCCACACAAAACACTTGCAGCTCCACACAAAACACTTGCTGTTCCACAAAGACAATAAATGTTCCACTCAAAACACTTGCTGTTCCACACAAAACACTTGCTGTTCCACACAATGCTTCATTCCCACCCACGCCTCAGATGTGAGCTCCTATAATACTCCTGGGTTTTCCAGCCCCGTATTGCTACCTCAAGTCTGAGAGCGGCAACTGCAAGGAGTCTCACACTCGATACCACTACGACCCTTACACCCGCTACTGCTACACCTTCAGCTACAGCGGCTGTGGTGGCAACGACAACAACTTCGACACCAGGGAAACGTGCGAGCGAAGCTGTACACAGGTCAAAACAATAGATGGAGCCGTCCTCAAACTAACAAGTGAGGGTCCTTACAGTAATCCTCAAACTGACAACACTAACAAACACTATCACTTTTGTATTATTAATTTTTATGAGCTTGACTGAGATTATCCTGGTTTAATTCATTTCCTGGATGAACCAGGTTAATCCACCATGTTTACAACTTTCTCGAAATGTTTTGGATTGATTTGTTGCCTTTAGATAAGTTTGGCAAGGTTTATATTTCAATCTTTATCAGGTCTCGTTACAAGTATTGTTCCCCTACAACAAATCGTATTTTTTTAGAAATGGCATTGAAACATTAGTTGTTAAGCCAAGTTGCTTTTACTCTTGTTTCAGTTAGACCAGGGGTCGGGAAAATTTTAGTTTGAGAGAGCCTTAAAAAACACATATTTTGAAAAGTAATTCTATAAGAGCAACACATTATTTTTAAATCTAAAAATTAAAGTTAAAGTAAATTTGTGTATTTTGTGTAATTTTAACACTAAAAGAACAATAATTATGTCGGAATTATTTTTAATACCATTGTAATGCTTTTTAAAATATATGCAGTTAATATGTAAATCAATAAGTCTGAATCAACTTTTTTAAAATTAATGGAACATTTGTCTGAGAGCCAGATGCAGCGATCAATAGAGCCACATCTGGCTCCCGAGCCATGGTTTCACGACCTCCGCGTTAGCAATTGGAATACGTAGCATAAAAATATCAATTAATGACTTAGTTCTACTGACCAATCTATTTACTACTAAAAATGATCGAGTTGTACTGACCATCCAATCCATTTACTACCCTAACAGATCTAGTTCTACTTACCATATAATCTATTGACTACTCTGACAGATCTATTTCTACTTACCACCCAATCTACTCACTATTCTAACAGACGACACGTGCACCAAGAAAATGGAGGTCGGACACTGCAAGGCCATGCACTCTAAGTACTATTATGACGTAACTTCCGGTGTGTGCACCCATTTCTACTACGGCGGGTGCGGAGGTAACGATAACAGGTTCGACACGATGGAGGAATGTGAGGCCAGGTGTAAGTCAGGGACACAGGACACCAGCCAGGGAATAGTCTTAGATGCCAGCAAAGGTAAGAGTTCCTTAGGTGCTAGATGTCCCGGAAACAGGGCGCAAAATAGGGAATCAAGTTAAGGTCGTAACCCGTCAGATCTATAAAGTTGAATTTGGAAAGGGTCTTAAACCGTCAGATCTATAATATTGTATGGGGCTAGGGTCAGAAACCGTCATATCTATAATGTTGTATTAGAGCTAGTGTCTTAAGTATCCAAAATTTAATATAAGCAGTAGATTTATTATTTGAAAATACTTATTTAGATCAAAGCCAGGTTATCACGGCTGCCCCCACCACCAAAGGCTCTAGAGTCTAGACAAACACCTAAAATTACTATATGTTCTCTTCCAACAAGGAAACGGAGTGGTAGATGACCGATGTCGATTACGTTTACAGCGCTTAAAAATATATTATAACAGTTCTCTCCAATCAGCGGATACAATTATATTATAACTGTTCTGACCAATTAGCGGATGCAATTATATTATAACTGTTCTGACCAATCAGCGGATACAATTATATTATATCTGTTCTGACCAATCAGCGGATACAATTATAACTGTTCTGACCAATCTATTTTTACCTACCCCCTGCCCACCCCCAACCTTTTCTGTAACAGCCAAGTCCTGTCTAAAGGAGCCAGTGACAGGCATGTGCCGGGCGTCCTTGACCCGGTACTTCTACGACCAGATCACGGGCCAGTGCAGCACCTTCGTCTACGGGGGCTGTGGAGGGAATGAGAACAACTTCTTGTCCCTGGAGGAATGTCAGGCCACGTGTGCTGGGATCAACGTCCGGACACAGCTCCGGACAGGCGACGGTAGGAACTCCGCTGTGGTGACGTCATACGACGTGATGCTGACCCGACTGGTCGTGATCTGTTTGGCTGGGATGGTGGTCTCACGGGTAAAGTGGACTTAAAGCAGAGCGAGCGAGGCGATGGCCAGAAATAACAAAACTGTATAGTCATTTTGTACAAATAAATATTCTTTTACAATTAAAAAGAGAAAGCTTTAATGTTTTGTATTTTATTGAAACCACGTCTTCTGATAGGGGTACCAATTCTGGTATCATCTAATTAAATGGGATCCATTTTCAGATGGGGTCCCGTTCCCCGTGAGATCACATTTCTGCTTCTCTCAGAATTCGCCTTTAAATCCAGATCCTTGACGGAACATTAATATCAAAACTCGTGTTTAATGTTAATCTCCACCTTCATTTATGTTGGGGTCTGTAGCTTAGACTTTAATAAATATAAATAACCTTTATAAACCCTTTTACCCGTTTAATATATATAAAATATAAAGACAATATATATTTCCTAGAAAAATCCAATTCTACATTATTACTAATTACTAACCACTCCTCCGAATTCAGTAACTTGTAAACATATTAATGTTTATTTCCAAATGTATATTAGTGAAATCTATTATATGAATAGCACCATCTGCTGCCGCTGAATACCACATTACACTAATGTAGGGGAATTTAGGGTTGCCTCAAATTTGAGGATTTTTATACCTAATACAGTATTTATCATTAGGGTCGGGATTAGAATGCTTAATAGGATGCTTAGAGTTTGGATGCAATTCTGCAATATCATCAAATATGACCACTGGTTTTTGACCAAACAAATACTCATATCGGCTAAAATGCATATCGGTAACACCGGTATCGTAGATATCGGCAAAAATGCATATCGGTAGATCCCTACTTTATGAGTCTAACGATGTTGAAGGTCTTTGAAGGGCTGAAGAAAATGTATCAACGATTACCAAAAAAAATCTAACCTTGAATTTTTGTCTCGGAACCAAATACTATTTCGGCTGATGGACCTTCATCAACCTGACAGTATCTTTTTTGATCGTATTGAAGATGTTTATACTCTTTCTCACCGAACTTGTCCTTTAATTTTTTATTTGTGGGATTCAAATTCAGAAACCTGTCTCGTAATAAACTCAAAGAGAGATTTCAACAAATGTATGGCTGAATTCAAACGTTCTCCCCATTCTTGAAGGAATACATTCGTTCTATGAAACCGTAGCGGACTGTCACACGGTCGATTTTTGTTACTTGCCAATTCTTCCAGTGCTGCAATATTTTCATGGTATGATCATGAACTTACAGCATCATGTCGGGCTGAGCTTATTGTTTCAGACAAGGTTTTGTTAATAGGTAAATCTTTCAAGTGTTTTTGAAGTATCTGTCATCGATCAGTAGAGCCAACAAGCCAGGTATAAAGATTTTGCAGAAGGAAAAATAAATGCGGCTGCAGTAGGAAAACCTACTGCTGCCCTTTTTCAAACAAATTAAGGGAATGAGCTGTGCACGGAACAAAATCAGCAACACGGTACTTCTCACGAGGAATAGCCTGTATTTCGTTATGCTTTTCACTCATATCCGCAGCATTGTCGTATTGTCCACGGCATTTTTGGGGGGATTCATTAAAACATTTACCGACCTTTATTATACAATATAAGTTTGGGGGCCACTTAAATTCAATGGGAGCCCCAGGCTTTATCCCGTTGACGTTGAGGCCCCCTTCCCTCTTCCCTCTTAATCCTCCATCTATCACAAAGGCCCGAGCTAAACACTTTGCACTGAGTTCAATTAAAATGTAACGCATTAGTGTTGTTTAATGCTATCTAAGATATTTGTAAATACCTTATATAAAATAAATAAAAATATTTTTATGTTTTAAATTTCGTTACTCACCTAATTATTAAATTATTAATTTTGATGAATCGTTTATAAAACATCACGTCATACTTTTGAAATTTTACATATTGTTTGAAAGTGCACACAAAGTTAACAAGAATTAGATTATTTACTTACAGAAGTCTTAGCATTTTCAAATTCAATGAAAAATAAAAAGCTGGCTGGTTTGTTTCAGAAAAAACTAAATAAATTTCCAGCTTTATCAATTGGTTTCCTGTCAAGTGAAGGTCTGAAGATTACACCTTTAAGTTATAGGCGCCCAGAATTTAACTGTTTTAGGGTACTTTCGTAACCAAATTTGTAAATATTTTTTAAATTTTAATTTTTTTTTACATCTCTCAGTTAAGTTTTCAACAACAACAAAATCGATGTTTTCAAATTATTTTAAAATTACATTTATTAAAGATACTAAGTTTACATTACAGCCAAATTTTGTTACTCAATCTTCAAGCGGAAAACCCTCGAATTAAACACATTAAAATATAAAAATAATTATTAACTATTAAGAGAATTGAAATAAAAGTAACCAGTAAATGCGAACTAATTCATACATGGAAAACAACTAATCCAAATTTAAGATGCAAAGTACTTATCAGAAATGATAACAAATAAATTATCGTGGAATCCAACTGTAAATGATGTAAAACAAGTCTAATAAAAACTCGAATGAGTATTTAAAACGCAATATCCAAAAAGAATTTCCGATTTTTTTAATCAACTGAAATCATTCTAGAATAGATTAAAAGTCATTTCAGGTTAGCAATTATAATTCTGAAACTAGACAAAATATGACGTCATATCTCATCACGCTACATCACACCAAGAATGTGTCAATATAATGCGCACCAAGCAACAATTTAACATTTGCCTTCACAAAGTGGGTAAAGGAAAACTCCATTAACTATCATTCTGGATTACATTAAAAGTCATTTCAAATCAATAATTTTCAAACTGAAGAAAACAACTGCTTTCTACAAATTGCTTCTAAAATTACGGGAGTAGAACGAAAATAATTTTTTTTTAAATTCCTTCTGCAACATTGTTCTAAATATTATTGGCTACCTTTAGGCGCTTGTTTTAACCCGATAGTTGGCAAGAAATTTACAAAATGCTGATATTTTTACGGTTTTCTGGATTTTCCAGGAAATCCAGTAAATTTTTTCGGTATTTTGTTTGCCGTTGCACATCCTTGTGACCTACTCTACAAAGACCTAACCCTCTATCTGGTTTGATTCAGGGGGAATTGCATGTGCAAACTCACAAGTGCACAGACATCTCAAATACATAAACGCAATTCCCAAGGGAAAATTCCGTTAAAAAACCGTAAAACTCTAGGCTTTAAAAACACTTTTACAAATGTTATTTTAAAAAACATTAATTTTAAAAATCCTTTATAAACGAGACAAAATATGTTCCTTACAATACGCATCGCATGACAAACCAAAAATCCAAAATTTTAGTATGTCTCATACATGAATGAGTTATAGTTATAGTAAAACAAGTAATAAAAACTCCAAATAGTTTTTTTAACGCACTTTCCAACAAATAATTTCCTTTTTTTTTAATCAAGGGAAATTATTCTAGATTACATTAAAAGTAAATTCAAATCAATAATTTTGAAACTAAACAAAACAATAGCTATCTACAAATTGATGCTAAAATTAAGGGAGTCGAACAAAATTTCTCTAAATACTATTATCTATCGTCTGGTGTTTGTTTCAACCCAATAAATGTTAAGAATGCGAGAAATTGACAACATACGGATTTTTTTTATTTTTCATTATAATTTAATTTTTTTTTTTCAAGAAATCCAGTAAACTTTTTAGGTACATGTTTTGGCCCGTCCACGTCCCTGGGGCCCCTTTACCACAATTCTATTGAATCTATTCAATACTCTAAAAGATTTAGTTCTACTGACCACCAAATCTACTCACTACTCTATCTGAACTAGTTCTAATGATCTCCAACTCTACTCACTACTCTATCAGATCTAGTTCTACTGACCACCAACTCTACTCACTACTCTTATCAGATCTTGTTCTACTGACCACCAACTCTACTCACTACTGTAACAGATCTAGTTCTACTGACAACCAACTCTACTCACTACTCTAAAAGATCTAGTTCTACTGACCACCAACTCCACTCACTACTGTAACAGATCTAGTTCTACTGACCACCAACTCTACTCACTACTCTAACAAATATATGTGTACTAAACATCCAATCTATTCACTACCTTTACAGAAGACACCTGTACAAAAAACATGGAGGTCGGACACTGCAAGGCCAGGCTGTCCAAGTACTACTATGACGCAACTTCCGGTGTGTGCACCCGTTTCTACTACGGCGGATGCGGAGGTAACGATAACAATTTCGACACGATGGAGGAATGTGAGGCCACGTGTAAGTCAGGGACACAGGACACCAGGCAGGGGATAGATGCCAATAAAGGTAAGAGTCCCTTAGGTGCTAGATGGGGAAGTTTTAAAAACATGTGAAAGTCACGCCCATAGGGCGCAAGGCAGGGAATCAAGTAAGGGTCGTAAAGCTTCAGATCTCTAATGTTGTATTGGGACTAGGGTCTTAAAACGTCAGATTTATAATGTTTTAGTATGGCTAGATATTTATATTGTTGTATTAGGGCTATGGTCCTGTGGATCAAAAATAACTGTTTCAGGGGATACAATTATATTAGAACCGTTCTGCCCCATCAGTGGATACACTTATATTATAACCTTTCTGCCCAATCAGGGGATACAATTATATTAGAACCGTTCTGACCACTCAGGTGGAACTATAATAATAAAACCGTTCTGACCAATCACACGATATAAAATTATATTAGAACCCTTCCGACCAATGAGCGGATAATTATAATTATTTTTTGTTATCCCCTGCCCACCCCTACCTTCCCTGTAACAGCCAAGTCCTGTCTAAAGGAGCCAGTGACAGGCATGTGCCGGGCGTCCTTGACCCGGTACTTCTACGACCAGATCACGGGCCAGTGCAGCACCTTCGTCTACGGGGGCTGTGGAGGGAATGAGAACAACTTCTTGTCCCTGGAGGAATGTCAGGCCACGTGTGCTGGGATCAACGTCCGGACACAGCTCCGGACAGGCGACGGTAGGAACTCCGCTGTGGTGACGTCATACGACGTGATGCTGACCCGTCTGGTTGTGATCTGTTTGGCTGGGATGGTGGTCTCACGGGTAAAGTGGACTTAAAGCAGAGCGAGCGAGACGATGTTCAAAAATCACAAAACTGTATAGTCATTAATGTGCAAATATATATTTTTTACAATGAAAAAAAAGTTTAAGAGCCCATTGTTTTCGACTATAAATCTATTATATAAAGCTCAGTTGGTGTTTGTATCTTTGCATGTTTAACTTTTCGAATAAGTCTGTCATTCATGGAAAAATCATATGACGTATGGGGACCAAATATTTCAGGATTGTTCCTTTTAACCTGCAGATAATTTGCTTATAGTTTTTGTAATTATCCCTTTTGCCTGAAACCATTAATTAAAAGATCAGAAAATGTAGAGACAATGAGATAAAAATGAAAACTTTAGGCGGACAGTCAAATTGAGTTATTTTTTTCTCAATTTTTTCCCAGACTTTAGACTATATTGAGCGGGGCGCTTTCAAAAATCTATTTTTTTATTATCTAATTAAGGTGCGCATAATTTCGTGAGCTGTGTTATCTTATTATCATAAGGTTCATATTTGGTTTGGCTTTGTGGTACAGTGGCTTTTTTCGGGTCATTTATTAACATTATATCTAGACGAGTTAAGACTATTTCATTACATTTCTCACACAATATATGGTATTTATTTTTAACATGTGGGAATACAATTGAGAGTTTTCTTATGTTGTTAATAAGAAATTAAAATTTAATTTGGAAGAATACTAATTATGTAATAAGCTTGTGAATTTTATATATTTATATGATAGATTCTTTTAAAATATTTTATTACTATTGTTACATGATACATGAACTTAATATGTTAACATGTGTGAAAGAAATGGTGATTTTTTAAATTTTATTATTATTATTATTATTATTTGTAATCCAACACTCGACATTTAATAATAACCTAAATTTGTCATTTGTATTTTATGTTATGTGGAAAGCGATGGTCCATATCAAATAAAATTACAAGCCAAAAATCAAAGAAAAAAACAAAAAACAACAAGTTTACAACTGCAATACACATCCAATTTAAATTTTGGCTACCGGATTTATTTACAGAAGTTAATTAAAGTAAATAAAATATTCTGAAAACGCTTAATTATTTTTTTTATCGCCAATTGCATATGCTATGTTAATTTCTCTGTAGTTGGAATAACAATGGCTATTTTTAAAATCAATTGTTTCACATGCGTTCATTAACAGACGGTTGATTTGTTTTCTGTTTAAACGTGGCGTATTTTATCATTTCTTTATTTTTTAGAAACAAAATCTGGTGTGGGGGCATGGAATATATTTAACCAAATGTGATGCCTTATAGGTAATAAGGATTTTAACAAAATTTCATTCCTTTATAAAATTATATCAATTCCATAAAGCCGCACATTTAAATCGTAAAATGTAGACACTAATAAAAAAAAAAAAAGTTCAAATATTCTTTCCATATTAAAAAAAATATAAATATGTTTTAAAAAAATAATGTTATCTTTGGTCCAGTATGTTATAAGAAGACTTTATTTTAAGCCAGAAGATTTCTCTAACATTTTAATGGTTAAGCACGGTGCGCACATTTAAAAAAAAAAAATCATGTTAAGCCTGGTCCCTATTGGAACTCAGGACGTGTTAGCGCATTTTCGTATTATGTATCAGTACTTATGTTAGATATCAACATTATGTAGTTATCAGTAATTGTGTTTAGATTTTAGACATATTTTTATGAATTTTCTTGTGTAATGAATATACCTGACATTTTTTTAAATTTAAAAGTCATTTCTTTACATTTTAAAAAAAAATATTTTCTATTTAATCTAACTACAAGTCACCACAAATGATGACGTAAAACTCTCTAAACTTTTACACATATTCTAATGACGTCAACTAAAAAAAAACAACTAATTCTTTTGCACCCTTTCGCACCACTCTTCAATGCTTGAAAAACTGTGTATTCGACTTCCGGCAATGGCGGCCGTTCCCTGCGCCAGTGTTACCTCTCGATTCGCAAAGTTTTTTGGTAGTTTTAACGGGTTTTTTTAATCGAGAGGTAACACTAGCGCAGGGAACGGCCGCCATTGCCGGAAGTCGAATGCACAATTATTCAAGCATCGAAGAGTGGTGCGAAAGGGTGCAAAAGAATTAGTTGTTTTTTTTTAGTTGACGTCATTAGAATATGTGTAAAAGTTTAGAGAGTTTTACGTCATCATTTGTGGTGACTTGTAGTTAGATTAAAGAGAAAATATTTTTTTTTTAAATGTAAAGAAATGACTTTTAAATTAAAAAAATGTCAGGTATATTCATTACACAAGAAAATTCATAAAAATATGTTTAAAATCTAAACACAATTACTGATAACTACATAATTCTGATATCTAACATAAGTACTGATACATAATACGAAAATGCGCTAACACGTCCTGAATTCCAATAGGGACCAGGCTTAACATGATTTTTTTTATCTCATAGACACAGTTACATTATTGTATTACTTTAAATTGTGTTATGATGCAGTGTCGTACATATTTATGAGATTTTTTAGTGTCACGATAGAGATCCTTTGGAAAACGTTCAATTAATCTTTTTAGTATGTGTTGAAACGAAAATTTAGTTTTTATGTTCGTCAAAATTAATAATTGAATTATACCTACCTTTTAAATAGTAAGGAATTTTATGAGGCACTGCTTAAAATGAATACATTTCACGTGATAAAATTGTTTAACAAAATAATTTTGATTTAGTCTATTGTTAGTTTGTTTTTTTCCTTCGTTTTTATTTTAGTTTCCGATATAATTATATACAAAAATGTACACATTTTCAACAATATGAACAATTTAAATGTTATTGATTCATTTATTTTCGTGTGTCTATTTTCCATACTAATGACAGAAGTTATCATTAAGTTTCAAACTTCTCAAATGAATAGAAGGCTCTAATTGTGCAGACTCATACCTTATAATTATTTACCAAAATATGATACAACTTAGATGTAAGTTAAAATAATGTACAATAATGACGTTTTCTATTATATTAACTAAATTAATATACCTTAATCACAGGCTACCTGACTAATGGTTAGATCCAGACCAAACTTAGTACATATATAAAAATCTAATATGTAATTAAACTCAATAAGCCCACTAATTTGGTGTCCGGGGTACCAATGCATGTTTTAAAAAAATGTTATATCTATTTTTCACTTAAGTTATTTATAATAATCTTTTCTTTTTTTTTTTAAAAAACTAAAATTATGAATTTTAAATTTAACTAGACAAATAAAATCGTAATATCCAGTACCTAATAATAGAAAAAGGAGGAGCAAGGAATAACAAAAACAACAACGTGGCGGGTTGTCGAATTCGCAAAGTATAATGTCTCATCGGAAAACTGAATTTTTTTGCTTTTTTTTTTTTTTTTTTTTTTTTTTTTTTCCCAAGATTTGCATTTTAGAATTTTCTCACCCTTATCAACAAATTGGCCGTCCCAGAGTTCATGTGGCGAATTTTCACTGCCGCTGTCCTCTACTGAATCATCGAACATTTGGAGAAGGTTTCCTCGGGAACAGAATTTTTAAATTTGTCCCATTTCTGCGCCAAATTAGTTAGCTCTTCTCTGAGATTAGTCATTGTGGTGCTTTAATCGAATTTAACGAGAATAGTGCATCGCTGATGTAGCCAAACCTTGCTTTGTTTTTTTTTTAATATACCCAAAGTTCTGTAGATCAAGACTGGCAAAATCTGCGTATCTTAAAATCGTAACTTTCAAATCGCTTGTCAATAGTTTTTACAATTTTGTCGATGATGCACTTATGAACTTCCATGCGATATCTCCGCTGCATTATTTCCCACTGCATTATTTCCTAATACCTTGTGCGTTCATCTCTCGTCAGACATCACTTTTGGTTTGTGCAAAAGTTTCTCTACAAAATGTTCCTCATTTCAACATTTTCTTCTTCTAACTTGTTATTAGCCCAGGACGCAAATCGTTTGGCACTGTCGAGAACACCATCGAAATCTCTTGAAATAGCCTATTTTAAACATCTTGACAGTATAATCTACATTACGGTTTATGCTTGCAGTGCATCCATTCCGGTGGTTTGTAAATACTGAGAAAGCGATCCTGTGTGCTGGAATATTCTTTAGTACAGTTTTATTGTAACAACCGTTTCAAACATGATAAACTTATCTGACATACTTTGAGCTGTATCCCTGATTTTTGCATTGAATGCGTCTGATGATGCTAGTTCTTGCAACGTATAAATCAATTCAATTAACAATGACGAGTTTGGATCATGAACATTTCCAAATACTATTTTTAGCGCACTTTCTTTAGCCCGCCATCGAGTTTCACCAATAATATTTAATCTTAGGTGTCAAGATTTCTGTTGTGTCAAGATTTCTGTTGGTGATCGACCCAAACATCCATTCTTTTATGCAATTCTCTAAAGAACACCGCACATGCGTTTTTTTTTTAAAAGCAGTTTAAATAGGCTATTTAAAGAGGTCGTGGTTTCAGTGGTATCTTTTAGAATACGTTTCAATACACATGCGTAGCACTAGACATGAATTTGATGAGGTGTGACGTCACTCACCCATTTAGTAAACAAATTGTACTGTCTTTGCATATTGGCTGCCCCATCTGTAACATTACAACCGATACAATATTCTTGATTAGCAGATTGGCTTTTTAAAAGCCAAATTTAGAGAATTTGGTTGAGTTTGGCATCAAATTTTTATTGGCTTTTTGGCTTACACACAATATAATCTGCAAACCCCTTGTAAGGAGCTCTTTATTTACATAAGATTACGGTTGCTGATCATTTGGTCGTTATGAAACGTTACTTTGATAGTGGTCTAAAATATCACCGCACATTAATTATTATTATATCACTCATCGAGAATCTTTCCGGTGTCCCGGCGGCCCTGTCCACCCCTGCTTTTATCCGTTAGTGAAACAGAAACATTCAAGATAATTGGATTCTGTCAGAAAATAAGACGTTTCATAAAGTGTGTAAACTATTTATGAGAATAGTCTTGGTTTATTTTGTATGGGGATTTCTTAAATATTTTTTTTTGTTTGGTTGTGTTTATGGATAAATTAATCTCTATTCTTTAAATTCTTTTAGCGTTTGAAACATCTTATGTGTTTTATTCCAAATACCATTCTTTGCAAAGCCGGCTCTATAGCTATGAGTTATATTGCTATTCAAAGTTTTCGCTTACTTTTGTACCTTATTGAATTTTTAGTTTACTTCTCCAGTGCTCTTTATTAGACGTAAAATTCTCTTAATATTTTAGAATAAAGATGTAGTATTTATATAAACTATATGTTGAATGCTCAATAGTAAATTCAGGACAAAATTTTATATTTTACAACTAGAAATTCTACCTTAAATCATCGTACACAGAGGTATACTATAAGTGATATATTTTAAACCTTCTTAATAGAAGTTTAAGGCAGAACACTTCCGCTGCAAAGCGCTGGTATAGTTCTAGTTCTATATAAAATAAATGACACTTTTTATGTTTAAATTTCCCTACTCACCTAATTATTTATTAATTAATTTTAAATGTTGATAAATCGTGTCGATCTATAAAGCTTTACGTAAAAGATACTTGTGAAATTTTACATTTGTATTTGAAAATAAACAACAAAAATAAAAATAATGCTCTACTTACGGAAGTCTAAGCATTTTCAAATTCAGTGAAAAATAACATTGCGGTAAATTCGGTTTCAGTAAGCACTAAATAAATTTTAAGCTTTAGCAATTTGTTTTCTGTCAAGACAAGCACTTAAAATTTCGCCTATAAGTTAGAAGCGGGCAGGATTCACTGTAATTATTCTATGATACCGTCGGTAGCCTATTTTCTTTTCTTCTGTATTTTAACAACTGTCACTTCAGTTTTCAAACAAAATCGATGTTTTCAAATTATATTTGTTTACTAAGCATAATTAATGTTTTCAATTTATATTTGTTTATTAAGTATAATCAATTTTTTCAAATTATATTAATTTGTTTATTATGTATAATCAATGTTTTAAAATTATATTTGTTTATTATGTATAATCAATGTTTTCAAATTATATTTGTTTATTAAGTATAATCAATGTTTTCAAATTATATATGTTTATTAAGTATAATCAATGTTTTCAAATTATATTTGTTTATTAAGTATAATCAATGTTTTCAAATTATTAGTTTATTAGGTATATTGCCAAATTTTATTACTCAATGTTCAAGAGTAAAAACTCGATTCAAACTCATCATATTAAAAAATTTGTAAACTGTTAAGAATATCGAAGTAAAAGAAGTAAATGTAAATTATTCATTCATCGGAAATCCAAAACTAATCCAATTTTAAGATGCAAAGTAGGCCTACTTATGATAAATGATAACAAATAAATTATCATGGAACCCCCAGGTCAATGAAGTAAACAAAATATTTTTTTTTTTAAAAACTAAAAATTTTAGCCTTAGAAAAACTTTGACAAATGTAAAAAGACAACAATTTTTAAAAAGTTACTTTACATAAGTCAGACATAATATGCAATTTGCATATTCTGTATGAGATCCATCTACCAAAGAAAAAAATCATGTTAAGCCTGGTCCCTTTTGGAACTCAGGACGTGTTAGCGCATTTTCGTATTATGTATCAGTACTTATGTTAGATATCAGCATTATGTAGTTATCAGTAATTGTGTTTAGATTTTAGACATATTTTTATGAATTTTCTTGTGTAATGAATATACCTGAAATTTTTTTTATTTAAAAGTCATTTCTTTACATTTAAAATTTTTTTTTTCTCTTTAATCTAACTACAAAAGGTTTGTGGTCACTGAAATAGGACTCATAAATGAAACATTCTAAATTGTAATCAGCTAATCGCCCAAATACTCCGTCAATTGATAGATCGTAGTTGCCAATCTTGGTGAAAGTAGTTGAATGTTGAAGCTTGTTTCGAAAAAGTTTTCAATTTCTGCCCCTGGGCCGCTAAGATCTTGATTGAAGTCACCACAAATGATGACGTAAAACTCTCTAAACTTTTACACATATTCTAATGACGTCAACGAAAAAAACCTAATACTTTTTATAATACTCAGACTTCCGGCAATGGCGGCCGTTGCCTGCGCTAGTGTTATCTCTCGATTCGCAATGTTCTTTGGTAGTTTTAACGGTTTTTTTTAACGGATCGAGTAACTGAGTGTTGATGCACAAATGGCAGGTCAGGACATACAAAAAACATATATACATCATGGGTCTAGGACTTATGGATGCTGAGATCTAGGGTGATGACAGACGGACGGACGGACAAAACGGGTGCAATAGCGCATTCGACTTCTCGAAAATGCGCTAAAAAGAAATAAACAGGAAAATATTATTTTAAAGAGCAGCAAGATAAAATATTGGAGAATATTCATAATTCACAATAGTAACACCACTATCAACATTTAAAACTTAAATAACAATGCAAGACTAGACATAAACGATAATACGCTGTTAGGATGCAATAATCATCTGTATAGAAGTAGCGTCTGTGATCTTTACGATAAATTAGAATTTAGAAGAATATATTTATTGGTTTCCTTTTGACTTTGGATACATTAAGGTAAGAGTTAGGGGTGATCAGATGTCGGTCATACTTTCACAACCAGTTGGACATGTTTTGACAATAAGCGGGAGACACACTCCATGAAATAGACACACTCCGTGAGACACACTCCATGAAACAGACACACTCCGAAAGACACTCCATAAAACAGACACACTCCGTGTGACGCTACATGAGACAGACACTCCGTGAGACACTCTAAGAGACAGACACACTGAATGAGACAGAAACTTTTCGTGAGACAGAAATTTTTCGTGAGACAGACACACTCCATCAGATAAAACATAATCAGTGAGTAAGACACACTCCATAAGACAGACACGCCATCAGAAAGACAGACACACAAAGTCAGAACGACACTGTCAGACACACTCAGACAGACACCTGATGATTAACTCCATGAGCCAAGTGTGGTGAGAAGAGTCATATGACAACACCCGCAGCACGTTCTGGCAGACGTGACGTCAAACTTGACCTCAGACGTGCTGGCTACGCTCATTTTTCTTGGCGTTTCCGTTTCCGGAGCAACTCATCTTTGTTGCTTCCCTTCTGTCTGCGCGCCACGTTCTCAGATATAAAACCAACTTCACTTCTCCCACGAGACTGACTTTAGATTTATCACTTCTCCCATGAGACTGACTTCAGATTTATCACTTCTCCCGATAGTCGAACTCAGCATTACAAATGCTGTCTCTGGGGATACAATTATGATTGAATTTTCTCTGTGGACTTGGGCACACCACAAATTAGTCGAATTGGTTTAGGTAGGTATGGTTGGACTGGTTTAGGTAGGTATGGTTGGACTGGTTTAGATAGGTATGGTCGGACTGGTTTAGGTAGGTATGGTCGGACTGGTTTAGGTAGGTATGGTCGGACTGGTTTAGGTAGGTATGGTCGGACTGGTTTAGGTAGGTCTGGTTGGACTGGTTTAGGTAGGTCTGGTCAGACTGGTTTAGGTAGGTATGGTCCGACTGGTTTAGGTAGGTATGGTCGGACTGGTTTAGGTAGGTATGGTCGGACTGGTTTAGGTAGGTATGGTCGGACTGATTTAGATAGGTATGGTCGGACTGGTTTAGGTAGGTATGGTCGGACTGGTTTAGGTAGGTATGGTCGGACTGGTATGGTCGGACTGGTTTAGGTAGGTATGGTCGGACTGGTTTAGGTAGGTATGGTCGGACTGGTTTAGGTAGGTATGGTCGGACTGGTTTAGGTAGGTATGGTCGGACTGGTTTAGGTAGGTATGGTCGGACTGGTTTAGGTAGGTATGGTCGGACTGGTTTAGGTAGGTATGGTCGGACTGGTTTAGGTAGGTATGGTCGGACTGGTTTATGTAGGTATGGTCAGACTGGTTTAGGTAGGTATGGTCGGACTGGTCTAGGTAGGTATGGTCGGACTGGTTTAGGTAGGTATGGTCGGACTGGTTTAGGTAGGTATGGTCGAGGTAGGTATGGTCGGACTGGTTTAGGTAGGTATGGTCGGACTGGTTTAGGTAGGTATGGTCGGACTGGTTTAGGTAGGTATGGTCAGACTGGTTTAGGGTATTATTTTTCTTTTTAATTTTATTTATCAGTAACTATCAACTATACTTTGCAACCAAATGTTACGGCATGCTAAATTTCGTAGTTTGTTTAATTTGTGGGCGCCGTACCTGTGACATACACATTTATTTATGCACATAACAGAGATACGATCTAAATAAATGTCCATGTTAGTTTTGAACAAAATAAATTTATTTTTTTAAAAATCTTTTAAAAAAACAAACGCTTCTCTTCACATCGAAAGGAAGAAATAAAGAAAAAATATTTTCCGGCAATCCAGAAAATAATAAAACTTTCAGAGACTTAAAATGAAAGCTCAAATAATACCCCCATGACCTGTAACAATTAGCTTGTAAACAGAACACGTCTGGTCAAGGGAGGGGGGGAGAACTACGAGGTCTTACATTCCACCAAAAATCGATGACCGCAAATGGCGTACATCGAAGGCGTTAAATATCAAGTAAACCAGACGTGTTCAACACAACAGAAATAAGGCGACACTTATACTCTGGGAATCCGCGTGCAAAGAAAGAGCTTCCGCGACGGAAGAAACAGGGAGCTCTAGAGAATTTCACCCTATTCCGGAAGTTAATGAAAGCAGTCGCGCTGAAATAAACCGGATTCCAAAACGACAGTCGGCATTTGTCTTCCTAGAAAATTCAAGTTACGCAAATGTTAACAGTTGGAAATCATATGTGGTCGGTGGAAAAAGAAATTATATGTGGTCAGTGGACTTGTAAATCATATTTGGTTGGTGGCCAAGAAATATATATTGTCAATTACGATTTAGTTTGTTTACGGTACAACACATCGATGTTAACGTGAATGTCTCGAAATCGCGTCTGATCAACTGACTGCCCAACAGATGACAGCTGAGAGAATAAGCCGCTAAATGACAACAGGGGTGGGGGTAGAGAAAAGGGTGAGTATTCAGCAAAATCAATTATTTCAAAATCTAATGCAAAATTAACCAAACTCTGTCAAAATATTTTTTAAAATGAGATTTGAGTGTCTTTCACTCAGGGTGTCGATCTTGACCGTCGACGCAGGGTATCGATACTTATCATGTCACAGTGAGGTAACGATCATAACCACGTCACAGTGATGTATCGAACCTAACCATGTGACAGTGAGGCGTATCGCTAATGACAACTTTGACCCTCTGTCATGATGTGTCTTCCTGGAACCGTTGGTTACATCACTAGATGACTGAGGCATGGTGCCGTTGGGGGGAGGGGGGTTACGTAAATCAGACGTATCCTGTCAGGTTCGCCCCAGTCGCCAGTGAAACTGTTAGTTATTAAAGTGAAGTCGGTGGACATGGCAAATTTCATACCAAAACATCGCATGACTTGAGTCATGACCTCGGTACACTGTACAAAGTTGTCACCAAATTACCTTAAGATTTAGGTCACCTGGGAACATGAGATGTGACGCAAATATGAGAACTGAATCTCCTGAATGCGGGAGTTACTTTTAGAACGTGGAGGGAGAATTAAATCAACATGTCCGGTCCAAACATTCTCAAGTGGATCGAAACACGACCGGTAACCCAACGTGTCAGCTATAAAAAAAAACGTGTGCCATAGCACTGTAACAAACTTGTGTCTTAGGACTGTAACAAACTTGTGTCATAGGACTGTAACAAACTTGTGCCGTAGGACTGTAACAAATTTGTGTTATAGGACTGTAAAAAACTTGTGTCTTAGGACTGTAACAAACTTGTGTTGTAGGACTGTAACAAACTTGTGTCATAGGACTGTAACAAACTTGTGCCGTAGGACTGTAACAAACTTGTGTCATAGGACTGTAACAAACTTGTGCCGTAGGACTGTAACAAGCTTGTGTCATAGGACTGTAACAAACTTGTGCCATAGGACTAACAAACTTGTGTTGTGGGACTGTAACAAACTTGTGTTGTAGGACTGTAACAAACTTGTGTCATAGGACTGTAACAAACTTGTGTTGCAGGACTGTAACAAACCTGTGTCATAGGTCTGTAACAAACTTGTGTCATAGGACTGTAACAAACTTATGTAATAGAACTGTAACAAACTTGTGTCATAGGACTGTAACAAACATGTGTTGTAAGACTGTAACAAATTTGAATTGTAGGACTGTAACAAACTTTGTGCCATAGGACTTTAACAAGCTTGTATCATAGGCAATATTCCTTATTAGTTTCGTTGGTCCATATGCAACATTAAAAAAATTGAGTACAAAGTAGCACAGCATTTGTTTTCATGTAATATTTTTACTAAATTTGTTGCGGTAATTCTCAAATGCTGCGCGGCATTGGTCATATATCTTCGCTGCCACGCAGTCACACAGCTTAAAGGGAGGATAGATCATACGATTATATCTAACTTGTAATATAGAACTGTTTCACACTTCTAACACAGGACTGTATCTAACTTGTTCAAGATGACCTGACTTTGTTTAATTATTATAATATTGTTTTATTTATTATATTTTATATCATTTTTTGGAATGGGGGTGGGTAAAACAGCCCTAGAAAATAGTAACAAACATAGTAAGTAATTGAACTCATTAGATTAGATCGCCCGGGTCATCTATCCCAAATTGTCTCCCATGTTTTTGACTGAATAAAGATTTTTTTAATTCCTATTTGGTATACTAACATATTACGCATGCGTCATGGGTCTTCTAAACGCTAAAAAAGAACACTGGACTAATGTCACTAAAGCAACCCTCGAAGTCTACACGACTTGGCTCCCAAGAATTTCTAATCGATAACTCATCCGATGAAAAGTATAAACAAGAAAATGGGGGGAGGGGGGAGGGGGAATCAAACAATCTAATTTGGCCAAGTTTATTGAAATATTCCTCTTTCCCGCCACAAGTTTTTAATATCCCAAATTGGACAACGATGTCAAGGCGGCTGAAAGGACGCTCAAATAGGAACGTTATCGGATATCAAAATACAACATCACGAGTGCGTCATCGAGTTCGTGTGTTTGTAGCTTGTGTTTGTGTGAGTTCGTGTGTGTGAGCTTGTGTTTGTGTGAGTTCGTGTGTGTGAGCTTGTGTTTGTGTGAGTTCGTGTGTGTGAGCTTGTGTTTGTATGAGTTCGTGTGTGTGAGCTTGAACCAGAGCTTTGCACTGCTGAGGAGTTGTCAAATGTGACTGAAATAATCTTGTTCTTATTAAAATTGGATTTGATGTTAGTTTTAGAGGTATTGACTCGCTCGCCACCGTGTTTCAATTATTTGATAAAAACGCGCGATGGTTTATCCTAACTTAATCTAATCTGTCTTGAATTGGCTGGTCTTAACAATAACTTAGTCGATTTTTGAGATTGGCTAATCTTAGTAGTGGCTAAGGTAATTGTGAGATTGTCTAATTTTAGTAGTGACTAGGTCCATTGTGATATTTGTTAAACTTGGTAGTGACTAAGTCAATTGTGAGATTGGCTAATCTTAGTAGTGACTAGGTCAATTGTGATATTGGTTAAACTTGGTAGTAACTAAGTCAATTGTGAGATTGGCTAATCTTAGTAGAGACTAGGTCAATTGTGATATTGGTTAAACTTGGTAGTTACTAAGTCAATTGTGAGATTGGATAATCTTAGTAATGACTCAGTCAGATATTGTTAATTTTAGTAGGGACTAAGTCAATTTTTCAGATTGGCTACGTCATAGCTAAACTTAACACTACGTCACGTCTCATTGGCCCATATTCTGAACATGTGATTAGTTGTTCACAGAAATTCTCATTTGGTCATAATCTGAACTTCTGATTAGGTCTTCACAGAATTTCTCATTGGCCAATATTTTGAACATCTGATTAGGTCTTCAATCACAAACCTTCCCATTGTGCGATATACAATTTTAACGGTAGATAATGGCTGGGTTACTCTATTTTACTGCTGATAAAAATTAGTGATACGTTGCCGACTGTATTCCAAAGTAAACTGGCGGGATGTAAACATCAAGGTTTGAAAAATAAGTTTGATATCGAGTGTCCTCAAGTCTAAATCATTAAAATATTGTATACTCAATCAACGGTCCAAGAGAGGACACAATATTTGAATTAATTGGAACATCTTAAACAAAATATATTTGCATTTGAAATGTGGTGTTTATATATGAGCAAACGGAAAATTTGTATTTCCGTGACATCACTTCATTCATCTGGTAACATCAGAACCAGACACTTGGACCCGTTCATTACCCTTGAGTCACGGCCCTTTGTAGACCCGGAGACTGTACTCATAAACAATAACTGAGGTAACGGCTCACAGGCGGGCAACCCACCAAGACTCCTCTTTGTCAGCCTAGAGAAAATAAATGCCGCCGGATGTGAGAAGCCAATCTTTGGACTCCATGATAGTACTAGCTAATTAGAGCACAAAGTCCTGGATGTCAACGCATTCGAAAGCTAATTGTCAGAGCACTCAGTACTAGCCAATCTGTGTTAACTAGGGGTGGTAGGGCGCCTACGGCCCCACTTTATTCCAAAGTCCAAATAACTTTGATAAATCGGACTGCCTGAAAAGTACGCAAAGTATTTTATAATTATTATAAATCCTTAAATCCTATTTTTACATCGTTCACTATTCCAAAATTAAAATATAAGCTCAAAAATGACGTCAAGTAATATTTTAATGCGAAAACACCAAACGCTCTGTTAATCTCGAAAATAAATTATACCTTTCTTTTTTAACTGCTATCGACTGTTGTACTATGTCCCTTAGCATTGCAGGGCCTGTGACTTGTGCTTTAAAATTGTTTTAATATATATAATTACTTTTAAACACGGAAGATTCACGGAAAACGTTGGTGCGCAATCTTCAGCACTGGTGCGCAATGATGCAAAACCACACTACGGAACATGTCAGCTATTAAGTTTAATAAGAATTGTAATGAATGAATGAATGAATGCTTTCTTCTAGCTCGTTGCGCTTCGATATAGAAATATGTTGTTTTTTTTAATTAGATCGTCAAATTTTACTGAAATTGCTATTTTTTCCCCCATTGTTTCAAAAATTTCGGAAGACTGTTCTACAATGTAAGTGCCACTAATTCAAAAGAGTGCACGTCAAAGAGCTTCCTTCTGTATCCATCAACACTTGGAACTTTCAGAAGGGGCTGAGTAAACTATCGCAGCCCCTTTCGAGGAAATATTCCAATGTTAATTCCTTCAAGTACTGCGGCGCTGATCCGTTCATACGTCCATAAGATAGTGACAGAATCATATTGTCGACTCTTTCAACCACATTAAGCCAGTGCCAGTCCCTAAGTGCCGTTTTATTGTGGTCTGACTTTCTCATCCTCAATACAATTCGCGCTGAAGCGTTTTGTGCTTTTTGGAGTCTCTGCAATTGGTTCATAGGCCATTTCTACGGGCTACTGTTGCAGTTAGCCAGTCTCCATTGTATTTAAAAAACTGAAACGGCATTTGGTGTTCTCTTATTCAGTTATTATTGTTATCCTTAGTCTTATAATACCATTAATAGCGTCAACGGAAAATGTATATTCTTATTTTATACGTCATTTTCTTTACATGAAATTAAGAGAAAAACATGTGATGAAAACAATTATAGGCAGAATTTTATTTTTGTTAAGGTCGGTAATAATCAGGCGTGGGACTAGCATGGCATGTTTCAATTTAATCTGTTTATAACTTAAACCAGAAATATTATTAAATAGCCGGCTCAATTAATATTGTATACACATCTCATAAAGGTCAAACTCATTTGCATAGCCCAGCAATGCTTTCATCTAATGACGTCAGGCACTCTATGACGGGAAGGAGCGAAGAGCCCGTACCGATCTTTCATTAAGAGCGAGATTTGGCCGCTTTAGGCCGCCTTAGTGTCGTCTGGAAGTGATCAGTGTTTGATTAAAGAAAGCCGCAGAGTGGCCGCCCCTTACACAAACAAGTATCAAACCAAAACTAATCTCATCAAAGACCCGTGGAGGCCACCAGACGTTAAGGATCGCAGGAGCAGACGTTAATGCCTGTGGCTGGTTCATTTATCGTATTACGGACTGCAGTGGGTCAACCACATAACACCAGTGTCACGTCATTCCGCGGTGAAATGTCCGCTAAATGTCCGGGTTAGCAATCTCCATTTCGAGTCTTTTTTTTTAAGAGTCCAGTGTTCCTGTTTACAATCGAAAAACCCGCGATGACGTGAAGCAGAGTGTAGTCTACACACCGAGAAAAACGTCAAATTTCAGGTGGCGTGAAATTAAATAAAGATCATTCATTATGTGGCCGTACGTTCTGTTGATTTTTTTTTATCTACAGCTCTATGAAAAGCTTTAAACCAATTTTAATGTGGAGAATTTGATTATTTTTCTCTTTAACTTTAAACATAATTGGCCTTGTTTTATTGGGCGTAAATTATTAATTGAGTCAATGAGCCTTGCCTCCCAGCTTTCAGAACAGCCAGTCCAGGATTTTATTGTCAGGAAAAAGACGAATGCTTTTAACAACTGTTAACGTAAAAGCTGAACATAAAATTTCAGGAGGAAAAAATATTTTTAAAAAAGAAAAGAAAATAGAACCTCCTCTAATGATGATCTTCTAGTTTGCATATTTCCGCGCCCCTCGTAAAGGTAAATTTTCCCGAGGCCCAAAAAAGCAGAAGAGCTATATCCTCACTTGATACAACCACAATGGTATTTTAAACACAATGTACTTTTAGTCATTCGGAATAATACAGATTTCACTGAGACCTTTCAAAAAAATACAATAAAAATAAATAAATAAACAATCAGCAAACTCAGTTCAACGGATGCCAAATTGTGGCTCGCCAGCTGCGCAAGGCTCCTCTGTCTTCACATTGCGGTTCGAGTAGAATTTATGAAATGAAGAAAATTCGTTTGAAATATTTGAGATTAAAATTAAATAAACGTTGTTGTTATTTTTTAAATTGTGTTTTTTTTTCTTCTAAAATGAGTCACAAAACGTTAAAATTAATATGAACTTCTTTTAGATTTTAAAAATTTGAGGCAGTGATCGGTGTCTGCTTGAATTCAGGAAACGAGATTACAATGAGAAAATATAGTTTTTCTACCATGATTAGAAGAGAAATATACAAGTATAAATTATTTTTTTTTTAAAAGTCAGTGGCCTCATGTGCCAAACACCGCTAGCAAATTACAAAGCTATGGAAAAGCAATGAAGAATTTTCATCGTCATATCCACTCAAATCTGAACTATGAAGAAAAAGCTTGCTGAGTTAAAGTAGTGGAGCTGAGTTAAAGTAGTGGAGCTGAGTTTAAGTAGTGGAGCTGAGTTTAAGTAGTGGTTATGTTGGCAGCAGACATTACTTTCTGTTTTCAGCTAAACGATCTTATTCTGGTGGGGACTTAACAATGAAGAAAGTCTTGGATTAATTTTCATATTAGCTCCAAATAGTTCCAAAAATCGGCTACTGATACATTTTTAGCGCATTTTCGAGAAGTAGAAATGCGCTATTGTATCCGTTTTGTCCGTCTGTCCGTCCGTCCGTCTGTCATCACCCTAGATCTCAGCATCCATAAGTCCTAGACCCATGATGTATATATGTTTTTTGTATGTCCTGACCTGCCATTTGTGCATCAACACTCAGTTACTCGATCCGACCTCTTGTAGTGGCAGTAGAGCTCCTGGAAGTGCCATATGACCTCATTTTCCATACAAATTTTTTTTATTTTATTTCACTAAAATGTTCAAAATTTTGTGCGGATCATTTCTGACTACTGCCAGTGGCAGGTCGACCGTCTGGAAGTGCCACATAACTTTTAAATATTTTTTTTTCAGGTATATTCATTACACAAGAAAATTCATAAAAATATGTCTAAAATCTAAACACAATTACTGATAACTACATAATGCTGATATCTAACATAAGTACTGATACATAATACGAAAATGCGCTAACACGTCCTGAGTCCAAAAAGGGACCAGGCTTAACATGATTTTTTATTTTTAAAATGACTCTCAGTACGCGGCTGGCCAACCCTGCTTTAGTTTATTACTACTCCGGTGCATATGCTTCCTCCATAACTTCGGTTAGTCCCATGAGTCACAACATACATGCATGTGGTCGGCATGACGTCATTTTAAAGAGTGCGATTCAATGGTCAGGTGTTTTAATTTCTTTAATTCTACAACCTTCAACCGACAATATAACCCTTCACGCAGCTGACGTCACACAGGTCGAGAACAGTCTGTGATGGGGGTTGTTTTGGTCGAGCTTAGTCACGTGATGGAGATTCCTGAGGTCCTGGATCTGTCACGTGATGGGTTTCTGTCAAACTAAACCTACGGGGACAGTCCTCTCATCCAAGTTTACTAAGAGAAAATTTACACCAATCTAGAAAAGTTCCGTGATGGCGTCATTGTTCCGCCTTGAAACATGGCAAGGGGTCATTCCGTCTGCTTTTTGTTGGCATCAGGGGTCAGAACTCAAATAAATGAAATAAACCGTTTCCTCCATGGGCCGAAACCAAAAGATCACAAGTAAAACAAGGGACACCGAGTGATGCTGGGACGGTGGACAAAATGGACTGAGGTGTTTGAAATAGTTGCACCAAATAGATGCACCATCGGAAGTCGATGATTGGATGCACAACCAGATATCAATGATTGGATGCACAATCACATATCGATGATTGGATGCACCACGAGAAATGATTTGTTTTATTGCAGATGGTAGGTTTGACGGCAGATGGTAGGTTTAATGGCAGATGGTAGGTTTGATGGCAGATGGTAGGTTTGATGGCAGATGGCAGTTTGATGGCAGATGGTACGTTTGATGGCAGATGGTAGGTTTGATGGCATATGCCAGGTTTGATGGCAGATGGTAGGTTTGATGGCAGATGGTAGGTTTGGTGGCAGATGGTAGGTTTGATGGCAGATGGTAGGTTTGATGGCAGATTGCAGGTTTAATGGCAGATGGCAAGTTTGATGGCAGATGGTAGGTTTGATGGCAGATGATAGGTTTGATGGCAGATGGTAGGTTTGACGGCAGATGGTATTTTCGATGACAGGTTTGATGGCAGATGGTAGGTTTGATGGCATATGGTATTTTTGATGGTAGGTTTGATAGCAGATGATAGGTTTGATGGCAGATGGTAGGTTTGATGGCAGATGGTAGGTTTGATGGCAGTTTGCAGGTTTTATGACAACTGATAGGTTTGATGGCAGTTTTCAAGTTTTATGACAGATGCCAGGTTTGATGGCAGATGGCAGGTTTGATGGCAGATGGTAGGTTTGATGGCAGATGGTATTTTTGATGGCAGGTTTGATGGCAGATTGCAGGTTTTATGACAGATGGAAGGTTTGATAGCAGACGGTAGGTTTGATGGCAGATTGCAGGTTTTATGACAGATGGCAGGTTTGATGGCAGATGGCAGGTTTGGTGGCAGATGATAGGTTTGATGGCAGATGGTATTTTTGATGGCAGGTTTGATGGCAGATTGCAGGTTTTATGACAGATGGTAGGTTTGATAGCAGATGGTAGGTTTGATAGCAGACGGTAGGTTTGATGGCAGATTGCAGGTTTTATGACAGATGGCAGGTTTGATGGCAGATGGCAGGTTTGATGGCAGATGATAGGTTTGATGGCAGATGGTATTTTTGATGGCAGGTTTTATGACAGATGGCAGGTTTTATGACAGATGGTAAGTTTGATGGCAGATGGTATTTTTCATGACCGAGGGATCCAAAATTTCCAATGGGACTGTCTCGATTGAGTGGCTGACAACGATCACTGGCATATTCCTCTATCATTCACTGTCCATCTCTAGCTTACCCGACCCACCCTCCTCCAGCTTTCGCCACACGCCGCCCACTCATCATTATCCCCACCCGGTTGTCCGATCAATAGCCTGACGATGTAATGAGATGACATAACCTTGACATTCAGGGGCGTGTTTGTTATGTGGGTCGGTGGTGGGTGTATGGCAAAAAATCAGATGGGCTTTGGAGCTTTAGACGTGTGGGTCAGTAACAGCAATATGACTCCTGTGCCAGTGGTGTGTGTATGACATCCATATGGCATGTGGGCCGGTGGTGTATGTATGACATCCATATGACATGTGGACCAGTGGTGTATGTATGACATCCATATGGCATGTGGGCCAGTGGTGTATGTATGACATCCATATGGCATGTGGGCCAGTGGTGTATGTATGACATCCATATGGCATGTGGACCAGTGGTGTATGTATGACATCTATATGGCATGTGGACCAGTGGTATATGTATGACATCTATATGGCATGTGGGCCAGTGGTGTATGTATGAGTATGACTTAAATACTAACTATGGGTACCTGGGCTATGAATGATAGCCTTACTATACGTGGTCCATGTGTTTTGAAGTAAAATACTGAAAACTCTTCTTAACAGACGTCAAAGTATCCGCTTTCAAGTCAACATAGATTTCCCACAATACTTGTTTCACATGAAATTAACATTATAGACATGTTCCCAAGGTAATCTACTTGAGTAGTGACTGGAGTATTTTGGAGTGACTTACCTCCCTTGTCTCAGCACACAGTTTACACAACCACAAGGGCTGCTTGCTGCTGTTGATGGTGTCCATGCCACACTTGGAGCACACCGCCTGGCCATAGATAGAACAACAACATCAGATCAATGGTCATGACACGTAAAAATGGTAACACCAGTTATAAAAAAGTAACAACAGGTAATGATAGTAATAAAAGTTAGGAATAATAACAAAAGATAGGGATGTTGGGAGAGTAATATTATAAATTATTAAATGAAAGAGAAATAGTTAGAAGCTATAGGAAAATATACGTAGACATAATTAGCAGACATGATACACAGACAAGATACAGACCAGACACAACACAGAGACATGATAGAGTGAGTACAACAGTCGTTCCCACATGCTGAAGTCTGTGTACTGTGAAGTATACCTTGGCACAGTCGTCACAGTAAGTGGGAGAAGCCCCCAGTAGTTTGAACTCGTCCCCACACAAGATGCACTGGGTGCTGCCGTTGCCAATAGCGTTCTTCTTCATGTTGTCCAGCTTGTCGACTAGCCTCCTGATAGGAAGAAGTCAAACAATGTCTTGTGTTAGAAATATATTAAATCTCGCCTTCCACGTTCAGAGTAGATCATTGAATATTCTTTGATCCCATCTGCCCATTATTTGATCCTATCTGCCCATTATTTGATCCCATCTGCCATCCGTACATTCTTTGATCCCATCTGCCCATCTGTACATTCTTTGATCCCATCTCCCCATTATTTGATCCAATTTGCCCATCTGTGCATTCTTTGATCCCATGAGCCCATCTGTACATTCTTTGATCCCATCTGCCCATCCATACATTCTTTGATCCCATCTGCCCAGCCGTAATTCTTTGATCCCATCTCCCCATTCTTTGATCCCATTTGCCCATCTGTGCATTCTTTGATCCCATGAGCCCATCTGTACATTCTTTTATCCCACCTGCCTATTCGTTGATCCTATCTGGTCATCTGTACATTAGTTGATCCCATCTAACGTTCTTTGACTCCATCTGCCCATTTTTACATTATCTGATCCCATCTGTACATTCTTTGATCCCATCTGCCCATTTGTACATTCTTTGATCCCATCTGTACATTATTTGATCCCATCTGCCCATTTGTACATTATATGATCCCATATGTACATTCTTTGATCCCATCTGTACATTCTTTGATCCCATCTTCCCATTCTTTGATCCCATCTGCCCATTCTTTGATCCCTTCTGTACATTGTCTCAATACTGAAATGTCTATGATATTATAATTTTACAAGCTATAATTCTCTGGATCATTTAACACAATTGATACATTTCAAGATGATCGTTAGTTTGTAATTCTTTGACAAACAAAATGAGAGGTAGGACTGCAATCAGGCTTATACAAAATAATGGGAAAGACGCAAACAAGGTATGGGTTAGCCTGACCGGACGTATCAAAACAGCGAACGTTTCGGCAAAGAGCCTTTATCAACGAACATACAAGCCACAGAAAAAACGAAAATAAAAAATGAAAAATGAAGGAACTAAGCTGCGGTGGAATCCGAAGTATCCAAAGAAAAAGTGAAACTGAGAGATGACAGAGCGATTATATATAGGAAAGCAGAGAGGGGGCGGGGCAAGCGCCTAGGTGGACAAAGAAAAGACCATATTCATCCCATGTGGTGCAATTGTACCGTGACTGTCTATTAATCTGTTTTCAATCTGGACTCTCGTGGGTGTGTTTGTGCACGAGACAATAGCAGTGACTGCCAGGTCCTTGACACCCATATGGTCGCGTCCATTGAAGTGACGGGAGACGGGGCACTGTTTATCTTGTGTAATCGCCCTAATGTGTTCAGACATTCGGCACGACAAAGATCGTCCCGTCTCTCCTATGTATTTCAAAGGACAGCGCTTACACACAATGGTGTAGACAACGTTGCGGCTAGCGCAGGTGAAACCATCCTTAATCATAAATAGCCCCTTAGGGAAGTTTATCTGTTCGGCTTGCAAAACAAAAGGACATGTCTTACACCGAGGTCGGCCGCATGGTACAGTACCCAGATGCGGGGGGGATGTTGGGAGGCGGGTGCGAACCAGAAGATCACGTAGGTTTCTGTCCCTCCTAAATACAATTAGGGGTGGGGTGGAGAAAATGTTGTTGGTCTCAGGGTCCGCAAGGAGGATAGTACGGTTCTTCATGAATATTTCTTTGGCTTTGATGTTGTGTGGATGATAAGTGAGAACAAGCTTGCTCCTTTGGTTGGTATCACGGGTGCGTGGTAAAAAGGCGTCGGCACGAGTGAAGTTTTTGACCCGCTGAAGCGCATGTTGGAGCGTGGCTTCAGGATATGACCTTTGTCTAAAAAACTCCACCATTTCCAAAGCCTTTTCCCAAAAGTCCTCCTGAGATTGACATAGTCTACGGAGTCGAAGAAGTTGAGAGAA
>MUZC01000180.1:23811-48285 GCA_002072015.1 Radix auricularia | reverse complement strand
GAGACAATTGGTCTACCAGGGTTGCCATCCTTGTGAATTTTGGGAAGCAGATAGAAAGAAGGCTTTCCCAAGTCACTGTCAAAGATGTGCATTCTAGATGCTGATTTGGGGAGGGCGCATTCAGTGATCAACTCATGAATGGTTTTCTTGACAGTGGCGTTATATTTTAAGATTGGATCCGTAGTTCTTTTATGGTAGAACTGGGTATCATCCAATTGTCTCTGGGCTTCTTTGATGTATAAATCCCTATCCCACACAACAACGGCTCCACCTTTGTCTGCCGGTTTGATGACAATATCTTTCCGGCTGCGTAATAGAGACAAAGCCTTTAACTCAACTTTGGACAGGTTAGAGTGACGGAGTGAGGGATCTCCCGTCACTTCAATGGACGCGACCATATGGGTGTCAAGGACCTGGCAGTCACTGCTATTGTCTCGTGCACAAACACACCCACGAGAGTCCAGATTGAAAACAGATTAATAGACAGTCACGGTACAATTGCACCACATGGGATGAATATGGTCTTTTCTTTGTCCACCTAGGCGCTTGCCCCGCCCCCTCTCTGCTTTCCTATATATAATCGCTCTGTCATCTCTCAGTTTCACTTTTTCTTTGGATACTTCGGATTCCACCGCAGCTTAGTTCCTTCATTTTTCATTTTTTATTTTCGTTTTTTCTGTGGCTTGTATGTTCGTTGATAAAGGCTCTTTGCCGAAACGTTCGCTGTTTTGATACGTCCGGTCAGGCTAACCCATACCTTGTTTGCGTCTTTCCCATTATTTTTTAATTCTTTGACATGAAGTCACATGTCTGGAACAACTTAATGCCAGAAGTCACACATCAACAATTGATGACAGCTCAAATTGCAAGGGCGCCTGAAGACAAGCAGAGCTTTAACGTAAGATAAAACATTGTTTGTATGTGTGAATGAACTTTAAAACTATGACTTTCTATTGAAAATAGAGTTGAAGTTGAAGCTATGACTTTATAAGGATGTTTGAAACTATAGTTAAAACTACGATTTTATTTTGCTGTTGAACTATGACTTAATATGGTTGTTGAACGTAGAGATAAAGTCTTTAAGACGCTGTTAAGTCAAAAGAAATCTACCCACCCCCCCCCCCCCCCCCCCCCCAAAAAAAAAAAAAAAAAACGAGTTGGTGAATCGCTTAGATTTAATCCGTGACACTAAACCTGTTGGTCTCGGCCCGGCTCGCCAGAGTGTCATCGGAGAATGATCACGGCCTCCTCTGAACAGCGATCTACGAGGATGGGTTCATCCTTTGAGTGGCTAGTATCATATCTCATTAAGTCGGCGTCTCGTGGACAGCGTATTGACACAGCGATCAGGGGTTAGGCCAGGCGCTGGACAACTTCGTCCAACTTCTTCATAACAAGTGGGGCGGGGGCAGTAATGGTGTGCTAATCGTTAGACTTGCCCGAGACCAAGCCGGGTCAGAAGAGTCAAGTCAGACTTTGAAGTCGTGGACTCAACTTTTCGATGGGAAGGTGTTGTGGTCAGTTTTTTTGTTTTTTGGTTGTCATTCCAACGAAAGGTAATAACAATTTTCAGTCTGGTGAGTATATTTTCATTTGTTGAGTGGAATGGTCTAACTTAAGATTAGGTGTAACAAATCCGCGATGAAAATTACAGTGGACCATTGGAAGTTTTATAACGTTTTACAGGCACGGAAAAAGTACCGTAATTGAGGGTTTCTTTAAAAGAAATTTCGGGAATGCATATTTGTCAAGTGATTTAAGTAGACCAGAAAGTCATGGACGGCCACCACGTCAAATAGATTAACTACGCAATGGTTTAATAAATATAATACGAGCAAAATACCCGTGCTACGCTACGGGGTAGGCACAATAGGAATAACTTTATTTTGGTTTTGGGTCTCAAATTCAACTTTAAAATGAATGTAAACGCATCTGGAAAGTAGAATAGTGATAAATCAAACCCATTTTTAATAAAAACAACGTTATGTGTGTCGAAAAAAATAAAAAAAATTATTAATTTAATTATTACCCATCAATTTTGGAATATCTGCTTTAATATAGCATCATTATTATCATCCGTGGCTTGCTCCACCACATCCTTCCAGCTACAGCCCATGTAGGGCCCTGGTCTGCTCCACCACATCCTTCCAGCTACAGCCCCTATAGGGCCCTGACCTGCTCAACCACATCCTTTCATTCAGATCGATTGATGACTTTCTTTCACCATGCTCGAACCCCTTTAAGAACGCATGCTATATACTCTACCAGGATAACAAATGTCGTTAACAGTTACAAACATCTAACGGGCAAGGCTCACTTTCTTTTCACGTGAATCAAATCATGAAAACAATATCTTTCCACATTATTCCTTTGCTTCTTAGAAAACACACATTTCATTTATAATCTGAGCATTATAGTACTTCAATACGAATAGAATATGCTTAGCCAGATAATATTTGTGAATATTGTGGCTTGGGGAGAGAGGAAAATATGGTTTATTTGNTTTAACTATACATAAAAGATTACGTGGTAACGTCTTTTCAATATTTAATTTCACTCTAAGCAATCTATGAAATAAATCGTTATTTCACAACTAATACAAACACACAGTCACACGCACACACAGACGCACATACACACATACACATAAACACACTCGCACACATGCATATTCACACACTCGGATTATAATCAAGATAAAAAGTAACATCAAATAAATTAATATAATAAAAGCTTCATGACGCCACTTAATGTATTTTTTTACGGCGCGCAAAACCACACCCTCTGTTAATCTCAAACCCAAAATCATTATGATTTTACGTCTATATTTTCAATTTTAAAAAAAGTTAGCAAGAGTTGCGTGGTATAGGGGCTTCACACACACACACGGACGGAAATGTGCTTAGGCGCATTATTATATAGATATGTACTAGTAAACGTAACGTAATTCAAATGTGTAACAAATATAATCTATCACATACAATACAACGTCTCATGTTTAGTAAGATTCACTCCCATACCCCACCCCAACTCCAAGCTTTGACTTGGAATTCGAGCTCCGAAAATTTTTTAATTGGTCTAATCACTGCCTTACCCCAGAGGTGTCAAATGCTCAACAAGCCAAAACTCAAATCATATGTGGGGTTAGGGGGTCGGAATGGATAAGTATTTGTAAAAATAATAATAATAATAATAAGTAAACCTTTTTAAACACTGGTATTAAGTAAATTAAAACAAATTTAAAATAACAATGTCGGCATGCCCAATTTTGCTCATTACCAGAACTAAGGGTTTTTAACATGTTTTTGGCTTCAAGTTCTTATGTCGCCAATAAAATTCGGTGTCATTAACATTCTTAGAATTCTTACGATGGCTTGCAAGTGTTGATCAGTGAGATGACTCCCGTGAGAGGTTTGGCCAATCTCCATCAGAGAACACAGTTGATCAGACAGGAATATTCTGCAAGACGTTTTCAAAGTTCGAGCCGCATTTGGACGAAGCTGTGACATCACTTCAGGAATGAAATGAGAGCACTAAACAGCTCCGCCATGTCGAGCTTTCTCTTAGTGTCCTTTGAAACTACTTTTTTGGTATCAATCTGCAAATTTACAATTTACATTCCCGATTTTTTTATCCCCAAAAAATTGGAGCCTTTAGTTTTGCAGTCGATGAGTTGAAAGATTTTCACGATCACTTAATGTCAACCTGGAGTCTTTTCCCTCACAGAAAACTACTGACTTAGGAAGTAGAGTAAAACTTTGGATGCGATGAAATGACATCTTCAAGTTGAGGCATTTATCGCATTGTGTCTCATGAAGTATCATGCCGTGATCATGCTGTCAATTGTGTCTAACGAAGTATATCATGCAGTGATATGCAATCCATTAGACAGTGCAGATCACATGTATCTTTAACAACATCCTTCCATCCACTACACATCAGTGGCGCTCCAAGGAAGGTTCATGTTCGTTTAGCTTTGACATATGTTGTTAAGTTATCGTTTCATGTCCTCTCATGCATGGATTTCGTGTGCAATATTTCTTCTTCACTTCTGGGATGAAGATGCAAGCTTTGCATACTAACACACACATTTGCAAACATCTACTATTTGTCTGAACACAGGACGTTTCGCATTGCTTCACAAGCTCTCCAGTAAATGGACAGTCAGATTTTGTGATATTCTCTGCTAGAATAAGACTTGCTTTCACAGATGATTCAGTTTGTGATTTTTTTAAAAAAAAGTTTGCTGTAATGTTTGATATTTCTTTAAATCTTCTTCCCTCCCTGTATCTTCTGCCCACTGTATCTTCTGCCCACTGTATCTTCTGCCCACTGTATCTTCTTCCTTCATTACCTTTTGCCCTCTGTATCTTCTGGCCTCTGTATCTTCTGCCCTATGTATTTTCTGTCTTCTGTTTTTTCTTCCTTCGTTATCTTCTGCCCTCTGTATCTTCTTCCTTCGTTATCTTCTGCCAACTGTATCATCTGCCTTCTGTATCTTCTTCCTTCGTTATTTTCTGCCCACTGTATCTTCTGCCCTCTGTATCTTCAGCCCACTGTATCTTCTGCCCTCTGTATATTCTGCCTTCTGTATCTTCTTCCTTCATTATCTTCTCCCCTATGTATCTTCTGCCCTCTGTATCTTCTGTCCTTTGTATCTTCTGTCCTCTGTATCTTCTGCCTTCTGTATCTTCTTCCTTCATTATCTTATCCCCTCTGTATCTTCTGCCCTCTGAATCTTCTTCCTTCATTATATTTTACCCTCTGTATCTTCTGCCCTCTGTATCTTCTGTCCTCTGTATCTTCTGCCTTCATTATCTTCTCCCCTCTGTATCTTCTGCCCTCTGAATCTTCTTCCTTCATTTTATTTTACCCTCTGTATCTTCTGCCCTCTGTATCTTCTGTCCTCTGTATCTTCTGCCTTCTGTATCTTCTTCATTCGTTATCTTCTTCATTCGTTATCTTCTTCCCTCTGTATCTTCTGCCTTCTGTATCTTCTTCCTTCATTACCTTCTGCCCTCTGAATCCTCTTCCTTCATTACCTTCTGCCCTCTGAATCTTCTTCCTTCATTACCTCCTGCCCTCTGAATCTTCTTCCCTCAGTACCTTCTGCTCTGCTGTCGAGATTTTAACTTGCATTGATGTTTAATCTTGTAAAGCTGCATGAAATTACATTCCTTGATGACGCCCCATTTGTTTCCACAAATCAAACAGTTTTATTGCCAATATCAGTTGTAATAATAATATAAAAATATTAATAATTTTAAAAAACAAAAACAAATAAAAGCTCATCTTTGGAAGGCTCTGTTGTCAGATTCAAATTTATACTTATTATTTTAGTCAATAGCTCTAATTTTTTTACATAAGAAAAAACAAGAGATTTACCGACTTATTCCGGATTGATATCACAATCAACATAGCAGGTAAAGGTGGTATGATATCTAGGCATATACACAACTTCATTTCTTAAGTGGTCGATACAAAATGAGCAACTAGCTTCTAGGTTACTATAACTATGGACATCGACTAACGACAAAAATGTTAGTTTCAATTGATCTCGTGAGCTGAGAACACTCTGGGGTGGTAGCCTATCATTAGTGGAAGCTGTCAATGGGGCTAATTTCACTTGCACTTTATTTTGGCGCCCATTCAAATTATATTTAAATAAAATTCTCTCAGGAGCTAAATGTAATTAAACACGGACTAAAACATGACATCCAAAAACCAGTCAGGCCTGATACAAGTGTATGTTGGGTGGGATGTGACCCCCCGGCCCATGTGACTTACCCGATTCTCTCCTGCTCTACGCCTTCCAAGTATTCAGCCCTGGTGATGACACGGAGAATTTGCTCCTGCTCGTCAAGTGTCAGGTGTTCTGGCCGGCTGAAGTTTCCCATTTTGTTGGTGTGGACTGACCAACCAGTGCCTAACCTGGGGACAAGACACAGCAATGAATCGTTAGGTTGGACTGACCAGGCAGTGGACAAGACTGAGAAATTAATCGTTATGTTTAACTGACCAGGCAGTGGACAAGACACAGAGATTATTCCTAAATGTGGACTGACCAGGCAGTGGACAAGACACAGAGATGATTCCTTAATGCGGACTGGCCAGGCAGTGGACAAGACACAGAGATGATTCCTAAATGTGGACTGACCAGGCAGTGGACAAGACACAGAGATGATTCCTTAATGCGGACTGGCCAGGCAGTGGACAAGACTGAGAAATGAATCGTTATGTTTAACTGACCAGACAGTGGACAAGACACAGAAATGAATCCTTGTGTGGACTGACCAGACAGTGGACAAGACACAGAATTGAATACTTAGTGATTTTATTTCTACATTTAAAGTTGTCGAAATTCAATATTGTATTATGTACCAGAAAAATCTGTCAGTAGTTGAGCATTATTTAGCCACCTTCCAGATACAATGGTACCTCTAGATACGAATACTTCATGATATGAAAGATCCAAGATAGGAAAGGTCACTGGAAGAAATGTTTGTTCCAAGATATTTATTAAAAATCCAAGAAACGAAAAAACGCATAGCTGACAGCATTGGGAATAACGTCACGTAATTCAACATGCAACTAACAGCTCTGCTCTCCTATTGGTCAATTCCAGCCCTATTGCTGTGTGTTCCTGCTGTCAAGCATGCGTATTTACTGTGTAGTTCGTTTGATGTTGGTGTCCTAAATTCGTGAATGTTTTCGTAAAATCTTTGGAAAGCGAATTTGTATGGACTTGGCTTCAAAGAAATTAATAATTAATTGCCTCACTCGAAAGGTAAAAGTTCACATTTGTTTACATATATAATTGTTAATTAATTTTACTGTTTTCATAGCTTCATAATTATTTATTTATTTGTGTTATAATATGTACTTTTAAGGATTGAAGAATCCTACTTTGTTTTTCTATAGTTTATCATGATATTTTCCATTTTCAAATCCATTATAGTAACTTCACTGTCTTGTCATGGGCTAACGGTCGGTCTGGCGGAGGAATAAAAGTAAAAAATGACCCACTTCCCGTGATGCTATCGAACTGAAATTTCGCACATAGAATTTTGTCGCCTACCAATGCATTGTATCAAAATTTCAAATCCATCGAATGTACCATAATTAAATTAATGCACTTTTAGTTTATCTCTATGAAACTCTATGTCGTCGACAGCAATTGTTCAACTCCACGTGTCACTGGAGTTAAGTCCAACCATCTATGACCACATCCCAAACCCCGTTTTACAGCAAGGGGAGTTCAGTCACGTTCAGTCAATAAATGTTTGAAAATAAACAATACTTTTAGTTTAAGCTCTCATATATACGGGATTTATAGTCAAAAGCTTTGTTTTTACGTGTTGTTTTTTAAATCCCTCATATTAACTTCACCGCCTTGTCACGGGCTCGCGGTCGGTCGGTCGCAAAAAACAAAAGTAAAAAATAACCCCCTCCCCGTTATACTATCGAGCTAAAATTTTGAACATAGACTTGTGTCACCTAACAATGCATTTCATTAAAAAATTTTAATCGATCGAATATATCGTAATTAAATTAATGCAGTTTTAGTTTATCTCTATATAACATGTTTAGTCGTCTGCCAGAGTTGACCGCCACGGCTGACTGGTTTCAAATCACTCCAGCCTTCGATGTCACATGGGTCTGTCACGGTCTGTCACGTGGTGCGTATTATATTGAACATAAACATTACTTTTTAGTTAGGCATCATATAAAAGGGATTTATAGTCAAAAACGTTGTTTTTACAGGTTGTTTAGCTTAGTATTGCTTCTGAGTGGCCTGGAACGGAATTGGTATTTTACATGTAAATCTTTGTTCGAGATCAGAAATATCCATGATAAAAAAAGCCCCCCCCCCCCTCGGAAAGGATTTATTTCGTATCTCGAGGTACCACTGTACAATAATTATTGTCCTGTTAATAATTTCAAACATATTAAACAGTGACTCTAGTGAAAGGAATGTTGAAGTTAAATTGCGATAAGTCTAGAAAAACCACCACAACAAACATTGGATGACAGGACTATGACCAAAAGTTTTGACATATGATGTTGTGTAGTTGACAGAGTTGGACAGATGGTAGTGTCTAGTTTACAGAGTTTGACGGATGGTGCTGTCTAGTTTATTGAGTTTGACGGATGGTGTTGTCTAGTTTATTGAGTTTGACGGATGGTGTTGTCTAGGTTATTGAGTTTGACGGATGGTGTTGTCTACTTAATTGAGTTTGAAAGATGGTGTTGTCAAGTTTATTGAGTTTGACAGATGGTGTTGTCTAGTTTATTGAGTTTGACAGATGGTGTTGTCTAGTTAATTTAGTTTGACAGATGGTGTTGTCTAGTTTATTGAGTTTGACGGATGGTTTTGTCTAGGTTATTGAGTTTGACGGATGATGTTGTCTAGTTCATTGAGTTTGACAGATGGTGGTGTCTAGTTTATTGAGTTTGACAGATGGTGTTTTCTACTTAATGGAGTTTGACGGATGGTGTTGTCTAGTTTATTGAGTTTGACAGATGGTGTTGTCTAGTTTATTGAGTTTGACGGATGGTGTTGTCTAGTTTATTGAGTTTGACGGATGATGTTGTCTAGTTTATTGAGTTTGACGGAAGGTGTTGTCTAGTTTATTGAGTTTGACGGATGGTGTTGTCTAGTTTATTGAGTTTGACGGATGGTGTTGTCTAGTTTATTGAGTTTGACAGATGGTGTTGTCTAGGTTATTGAGTTTGACGGATGATGTTGTCTAGTTTATTGAGTTTGACGGATGGTGTTGTCTAGTTTATTGAGTTTGACGGATGGTGTTGTCTAGTTTATTGAGTTTGACAGATGGTGTTGTCTAGTTTATTGAGTTTGACAGATGGTGGTGTCTAGTTTATTGAGTTTGACAGATGGTGTTGTCTAGTTGATTGAGTTAGAAAGATGGTATGTAGTTAACAGAAGTTACATAGATTAAGTTGGGATTATCTAATCTAACATCAGAAAATTACTTGAAATCTTTCAACAGTTGACCTTCACCTCTCTTGGAACATTCCCCTTTCACTGTGTCATTAAGGTCACGAGGTTGCCTCTAGAAATCGCTAGCCGGGGAAAGTACTGTGATTAAAAAAAACTCACTTGGCCCTCAGGGAAAGTTGCCGGTCGTTGGGACACACCCATCGGTCCACCCCGCCACTTGTGGTGAACTCCCCCATCTTTGTCCCACCGCGGCTCAGGCTGAGTGTGGTGATGTCTGTGGCCTGAGACTCTGCTTGTCTGCTGTCTTGTCTGCCACCCTACACGCCCCTACACGTCTGTCACTAGCATCGTCAAGGGTTCTTCCAGCTCCAAGTTCAGCATCTTGCAGTGTTGCGCTCAACAATCATCTCACTCTATCTGAAAGTGGGAGTGATATGGTATAAAACTAAAATGCTACCTCACCCTATTGAGACCTGTTCTAGAATGTGGATCTTCTGTATGTGGCCCGGCCACCAAAGAAGGCATTCATAAACTAGAACAAATTTTTAAAAAAATAAAGAGGGCTGCCAGATTGATTACTGGAGAATATTTAAACTGACAAGAGTAACACCATCAGTTAATACCTAAGACCTTAAAACACTTGAGGATAGAATTAAGTTCAAGTAGTAATAGTAATAATACATTATGGCAAATAATTCTAACTTGGAAAGTCAACACATAGATAACTTAATATAGCCCTCAGATAGGGATAAAAACACTTTTCTTAATCCTGGATGCAAGAACCGACAAATGCAAATATTCGCTCTTCCTGTCCGGAATTCCAACGTGGGATAGGTTGCCTGAGGAAACCAATACTATATCAACATTTAAAACCCTAATAAAAATGCAAGACTAGCCATAAACCATGGATAAGCGTGGTATCATTAATCGTGACTTAGGGAGATATCAATTATCATGTCTTGGGGAGATATCATTCATCATACTTAGGGAGATATCATTCATCTAACCTAATTAATCATGACTGGTGTGATTCGGAAAGTTAAACAGTGTGTTAAGGAAGGTGTTCTACTAGACTTTGGCACGTTGTTCGACTGTCTAAAGGAAGGGGTAAGACTAGACCAGTGTTTCTCAAACTTTTTTGGGTAGGGACACACTAAGAGTATTCGAGAATTTTCGCGACACACAAAAATAATTAACCTTTTTTTTTTTTTTTTTTTACATATTATTGCGATGTATATTATTGTGATATATCAATGTGATGGACTTTTTCTTTTTGTGTAAAAGATTTTACTAAAAACTTGTCCATGGCTAAATATTATTAATTTGCGTCACAACACTAAACGAGAACCAACAAAACTTGCATGTTGAAAAAACTATTATTTTTATAATTTTAATAGTGTAGCTTTGTGGCGTGTCCTCGGGGAGGTTGATGTGGAGGCGAAACGTGAGGTCAATAAACCTGATAGAGTTACTGTTAGTCCTTGACATTAATACTTACAGTTTTAATCTAATTACAATTGATATGTTCACGGAAAGTTTATGAACTAACGATTCGTAATCATTTCAGTAATTTTCATCATCAAAATACACCTAAGGCAACGGTTCACATGAACTGGGATGCAGTAATTAATTAAATTATTATTTTATCAGACAAACTAATTAAGCCGGCATTTTAAGCAAGTTAAGATAAAATTATGTTAACTTGCTTAAAATTCAGGCTTAACATACTTTAAAATAATACTTTTAAGTTCAATCTCTTACGGCATGAAAAATATCAAGCCAACTACACCGCTAGAAAGAATGGAAAAAGAAAATGGCGTACCTAGACGCCAACCGAATCTAACTCCCTCCCCACGCGAAACACAAGTGATTTCTGATTACGTTGTTGATTTTTTAAAAATAATAATTTTGTTGTTCTGTAATTTAAAATTTCATAATAACTTCATTGCTCAGAGCCCTAGCAATTTGAAATATTTTTACTAAATCTCTCGACACACCTGGAAATCTCACACGACACACTAATGTGTCGCGACACACACAGTTTGAGAAAAACTGGACTAGAAACTCGCACATTGTTGGTCGACTTAAATATCAGATCCCAGTGTAACGAAAGGCCGACTTCCGGTCAGACAAGACGGGCATGATTGGAAGATACAACACTTCTGCCCTACAACATCGTAAATAGATCACATGACGTTGTTGGTTTTAATCTCAGAGAACAGGAAATGACAGTTGTAGATTAAGGCTACCCCCCCCCCAATCCACTCTCACAGCGTTGTCCAATCAGTTCATCTGGGCTCAACCCCCACCCCCCTGAAAGCCTGGTCCAGTCAGTTGTTTACAACCACCCACATAGACGAGCACAATCAAATGTTCTATTGTGCATCTTCCCATCCTGGGAAACATCTGTAAATCTATCACTATCAGTTTTAACCAAAATTATGCTTCCAATTATTATAAGCCTTTCTCTTAACATCTCAAAAGCATCTCTTAAACTAGATAACTTAGACATACACACACTTTACGTGTCCTACATTTATAGCTCTTTCTCTCTCTCTCTCTCTCTCTCTCCCTCTCTCTCTCTATCACACACACGCGCGCACAATTACACACGCACGTTCACACTCAATCCCATCGCAGCCATAATTGAAAAAATAAATATCATTTAATTATTTTAAAAGACTTTTACCTACTAACTCGTTCCTCCTATCTCTCTCTCTCTCTCTTTCTCCAACTCTATCTCTCCACCTCTCTATCTCTCCACCTCTCTATCTCTCCACCTCTCTATCTCTCCACCTCTCTATCTCTCCACCTCTTCCCTCCCTGTTTTCCACTCTCGCTCTGTGACACCCACGTCAGATTAACCCTTTGAGTAATATTAAAATGGATCCATAACATCGCCATTCCTCAAACCTCTCATAGATTCGAAAATAATTCCTCACTCTTTCCCCCACAAACAATAAACAAGCCCCCCCCCCCACACTGTGTGGGCATTAAAATCCCCATCTTTCCCACTCGAGTGCCATTTCAGTGTTGTCCTAATCTTGTCCCCGATGATGTCCCCTTGCCGCGGGCCGAGCAGAACTGAGCAGACGATCAATCTGGGACCCGTGACCAAAATTTAGGTCAAATGATTTTAGAGATTTGGATTGGCTCCGGATATTGTGGCCAAAAGAGAAGAGTTATGAGTATTGCTACATATTATATTTGGGCTACATCACTAGAGGATGGGCTACCACACTAAAAAAAACATGGGCTGGCTACCACACTACAAGATGGGCTACCACACTACAAGATGGGTTACCACGCTATAAAATGGGCTACCACACTAAAAAAACATGGGCTGGCTACCACACTACAAGATGGGCTACCACACTACAAGATGGGCTACCACACTACAAGATGGGCTACCACACTACAAGATGGGCTACCACGCTATAAAATGGGCTACCACACTAAAAAAACATGGGCTGGCTACGACACTGCAAGATGGGCTACCACACTGCAAGATGGGCTACCACACTACAACATAGGCTACCACCCTGCAAGATGGGCTACCACACTACAAGACGGGCTACCACACTACGAGGCGGGCTACCACACTACAAGATGGGCTACCACGCTATAAAATGGGCTACCACACTACAAGACGGGCTACCATACTACAAGACGAGCTACCACACTACAAGACGGGCTACCACACTACAAGACGCGCTACCACACTACAAGACGAGCTAGCACTCTACAAGACGGGCTACCACACTACAAGACGGGCTACCACACTACATGATGGAAAGTCCCAACTAAAACATGAACATGCTCATTGTTTAGCTAAGCATAGATAAGAGATACATAATTTAAAAAAACAAAACAAAAACAATATGAATTTAGAAGAGGCATGTCATTGATAAATGAAACAATGTGAGATCGTTCATAATCTGTCGTTGGACCGCAATCAAGCAAACTAGAAAAAAAAATCAGATATTTAATAGGGTATTAATTAGTCTGGAAAAGATGCCATAAAACAACTTATCGGCATATTTTTATAGCCTTCCTCAGAGATCATAGTTTTTGCTTACCAGCTAACTGACAATGACTCTTCGCCTAAACGATACCTTGATATTCGCTCACCACCGAATAGCCGCCAACCTCGCCAAAAGTCTAAAACACTTTCGCATCCTTCTGAAGTAAATCAATGCACCTTTCTCACAATCTTTAAAGACAAACACAGTGTAGAACACTTTAACACTGCCATGTCACTGACGCATCCATGACTGAGCGCAAGATCTATCTGGTATGCTCTGGAATATACTCGAAGACAAATGTTATGTCGCATGCTGTTGTCTGGCTTGAGAAGTCACTTCTGATTTCGCTTGCCGTGGTCTGCCTTGAGAAGTCGGTTATAATCCCTGAGAGCCCCACTCAGCCCATAAGTCACAATGCCGGATATAGTTTCTGGAGCAGTCAAAACTGTCGAGATTTCTGAAGCCCCATTAATTCACGTGATTTAACGCGGCTTTACTTTTAACTCTTCGTAAACAGATTTCATGTCACGCGTCACAATTTCAGAGAGAAATGATGAACGGCGCTTCTTCTCTTAACACTCACAAACACACAGCAAACAGTGTTTACAAAAACAACACAATTCCAGGCCATATCACACTCCTACATGAATGCCCATAATGGCTTAAGCTACGGAACGTAATCAGCCCCCCCCCCACCAGCCCCACCATACCCGGGCCGATAACACAGGGATTTCTGGTTCTTTGAAAGTTAGTTCCGTGTTACTTCCGAGTTATTCGCCGTCCCTTCAGCACAAGGCAGGTTGTTGATGTCAACACAATACTGGGTGGACATGAAGTCAGCTGTACGAGTGACGTGCCGCCCTACAGGACACATTTTACCCGCCCCCAAATTTCGACCAAACCTTCTCAGTGCGACAGCTTGCCTGTTGGGGTTCACCATCTTCAGCGAAGGACGATAACTAACATTATCCGCGGTCACTTGGTTGTACAAGGCGGTCACTTGGTTGTACAGCACGGTAACTTTTGTACTGGGCCGTCACTTGGTTGTGCAGGGCGGTCACTAGGTTTTACAGGGTGGTCACTGTTGTACAGGGAGGTCACTTGGTTGTACAGGGTGGTCACTTGGTTGTACAGCACGGTAACTTTTGTACTGGGCCGTCACTTGGTTGTGCAGGGCGGTCACTAGGTTGTACAGGGTGGTCACTGTTGTACAGGGAGGTCACTTGGTTGTACAGCACGGTAACTTTTGTACTGGGCCGTCATTTGGTTGTACAGGGCGGTCACTAGGTTGTACAGGGTGGTCACTGTTGTACAGGGAGGTCACTTGGTTGTACTGGGCGGTCACTTGGTTGTACTGGGCGGTCGCTTGGTTGTACAGGACGGTCACTTGGTTGAACAGGGCGGTCACTTGGTTGTACAGGGAGGTCATTTGGTTGTACATGGAGGTTGTTTTTTTTTGGTTTTACAGGTCGGTCACTTGGTTGTACATGGGGTCAGTTGGTTATACAGGGAGATCACTTGGTTGTACGGGGTGGTCACTTGGTTGTACTGAGTGGTCATTTAGTTGTACAGGGAGTTCATTTGGTTTTACAGGTCGGTCACTGTTGTATAGTGAGGTCACTTGGTTGTACTGGGCGGTCACTTGGTTGTACTGAGCGGTCACTTGGTTGTACAGGACGGTCACTTGGTTGTACAGGGCGGTCACTTGGTTGTACAGGACGGTCACTTAGCTGTACAGGGCGGTCACTTGGTTGTACAGGGCGGTCACTTGGTTGAACACGGCGGTCACTTGGTTGTACAGGGAGGTCATTTGGTTGTACATGAAGGTTTTTTTTGGTTTTACAGGTCGGTCACTTGGTTGTACATGGGGTCAGTTGGTTATACAGGGTGGTCACTACGTTGTACAGGGGGTCACTTGGTTGTACTGGGCGGTCACTTGGTTGTACAGGGCTGTCACTTGGTTGTTCGGGGTGGTCATTTGGTGAACAGGGCGAGGGAAACAGTCTGGAAGGATCACTGTAGTTTTAGTTTCTGCCCTTTGATATCGTACTACAGAGAGATGATCTGTTGGCAAGTGATGTAGCGGTCACAGGCCACGGCTATAGGGGTACCACGCATTACCCCAGCCGCCTAACTATTGTCTAGTTAGGTACCCATTCGGAGCTGGGTGACTCGGGGACTCCTCAGGCCTCACCTTCGTGTGGATTCGAACTCGTGACCATCGAGCGCTACCTCTCGACCACCACGTCCCAGAGAGGGGCTAGTCCGAGTGGGTCTAGTCCGAGTGGGTCTAGTCAGAGTGGGTCTAGTCAGAGTGGGACTAGTCAGAGTGGGACTAATCAGAGTGGCAATAATCAGAGTGGGACTAGTCAGAGTGGGACTAGTCAGAGTGGGACTAGTCAGAGTGGGGCTAGTTAATGTGAGTTAATGAGCCTGTTGCAGATATCTTCCATGTACAAATGTTCAACAACAATTCGCTAATACATCACTAAATAATGGCTATCAATCACTATCATGAACTAGGGCCCCTAGTCGCAGCGCCCGGCTTATGTGAAACGCATTGCGCGGGGCCCAGTCTGGTAAGGGATAAGGATAATATGTGAAAATTATGATTTTGTAACAGAACAATGTGCGGGGCCCACTGCGGCCTCATAGCTTACAGTGGCCTAAGGCCAGCCCTGCCCAGTCGGTCACCAAGGATGAAAACAGCGCATCCAAGATTACCAGCCCTATGCAAAGGAGTTATCGGGTATTTCTATTTCTGGACCCCATCCCCCCAAAATGATGAAACTACCCCATAAGAATTTAATTGAGGGCGTCCGTATTGGTGGGAAACAAAAAAGAGGGGTGAGACTGCAATCAGGCTTATAAACAAGTAAATGGAAAAGACGTAAACAGGGTAAGGGTTAGCCTGACAGGACGTAACAAAACAGCACGTATTGGTGGGAGCATGCCCAAATGTCGGGGATTTTCTGAACATCTTGTTAAATTGGTAACATTTTGTTAATATTGCTAACATTTTGTAAAATTGCTAATACTTTGTTAAATTGCTAAAGTTTAGTTAAAACTACTAACATTTTGCCAAACTTCTAAAATTTTGTTAAGTTGCTAACATTTTGTTAAATCACTACAACTAATTTTTTAAAGCTTATGAAACTCTCTTAAAAACTGAGTCATTTATAAAGTAATAAAGAAATAATTGATACAGCCATATTACTAAGCCCGGAATCTAAACTCTTAACCGAATAGCCGACTACATCTTGGCCAGAAGCTGATATCATTGCAAGAAATAAGATTTGTTGTCAAAAAACATTAGTCCCCCTTACTCCCCTAAGAGGGTCCTCCTCCTCCTAATAAAACTACCCATGACGCTTCGGATATATCTCCTAAAGAGAAAAATTTTTAATGCACAGCTGGTATATAGTTAGTTGCCAAGATGAAATGATGCATTTGTGTATGTGAAATTCATTTGAGACTCCACAAACTCGAGAACCACTGTCATACACGCATGTCCCTTCCTCTGAAAGCTGGCAACAGTAGAATGACGTGGACACAAAACACAAACTTAAGAACCGCTGTTATGCACGTCATGTGACTTCCTCTAACAGCTGGCAACAGTAGAATGACGTGGACGCAGTACACAAACACCAACAACAGGCCTTCAATCGACCTGGGGGGGGGGGCGGGAGAGCTGTTGGGGGTTAAGTTACTACTTACAATGGTGAGCTGTCTTAGTCTAGACATTGAAAGCAACGACTTTTCTTGATGTAACGTAGCTAACTTACATAATGTTCTACAATAAACCATCCAATGCTGTATTACTTATGATCCCAAAGCCTACTTCCTCATGTTCAACTTATCTTTGTTTACAATACGCATCTTTGTTACAAGACTCGGATATGTTACGAGACTCGAGTGCATTAACAGAAACCATTGTATCAGGTATCGGGTTTCAACAAATGTATTAATCGATTCTGCCATATCCTTAAAACTTAAATGAGTTAAGGAGAACACAAATATACATCCCTCCAACCCCCTCTCTCTTCAATACACACACGCGCATACAACCAACCACTCATCTCTGCTTGAATTCTCATCAATGTTGGAACATATTGAAGTGTTCGTCCAATAAAGAACCCATACCTCACAACACATCGCTACTTGAGCTTTAAACATATCGATGAGCGAATACAGTACTTATTTCTATTGAACGTTTCTAGGTTACTCCTTACTGGTAGACTGGTGTCTATGTCTGTCTCGACTGGTGTCTATGTCTGTCTCGACTGGTGTCTATGTCTGTCTCGACTGGTGTCTATGTCTGTCTCGACAGGTGTCTATGTCTGTCTCGACTGGTGTCTATGTCTGTCTCGACTGGTGTCTATGTCTGTCTCGACTGGTGTCTATGTCTGTCTCGACTGGTGTCTATGTCTGACTTACCCCATCTCCCGTACAACATGCAAGTCAAATACATAATACAGCTTTACACTTGCTTTACTTCATGTTAAACTAAACTCTATTTTTTAAATAACTATTTTTTTAATCTGTTTTTTTTAAGGACACGTTTTTATTATAGAAAGTTACTGAGCTGTTAAACACGGGTGAATGTGGTCAGCGATGGCTGGGCTGAACTCCGGTGGCACATGGATGTAAACAACAGCAGACGGATATACATGCTATATAGAGATAAACTTAAAAGTGCATTAATTTACGGTACATTAGATCGATCTGAAATTGTGTTACAATGCACTGTCATCCAAGATCTATCTGTGGAAAATTTCGAACTCTCTTGGACCACCAGAAGTGGTTTAATTTTACGTTAAAAGATTTTATGGATGTATGGATACAACATGCAAACAGTGGGACTTAAATAAAAGCGTGTAAAAATCGTTCAGTTTTCTTTGACTTTTAGATAATCGTCTTTTCGCTGTTTGCAAAGAAATTATTGATGAAGATTTTAAGTTTTAAAAAAAATGAGATTTTGTTCAGGGTGTCTGATTTTTGCGCCTGATAAATATTTCAATATGCTGTGTGTCAATTTCTTTCATTCAAAAAGTAGTGACGTCACCTCATCGTATGTAGCCAATCGCTGAACGTCAACGAGAACAGCAGTACTATATCAAAACAAATATCAAAGTTGAGACCGATAATGATAATATATATTACTGAGATGACATCTGAAGACCCGTTTGCGAGAAGAAGAAAGGCGTGATTCACACAGGTAAGGCGTGATTCCCACAGGTAAGGCGTGATTCACACAGGTAAGGCGTGATTCCCACAGGTAAGGCGTGATTCACACAGGTAAGGCGTGATTCACACAGGAAAGGCGTGATTCACACAGGTAAGGCGTGATTCACACAGGTAAGGCGTGATTCACACAGGTAAGGTGTGATTCACACAGGTAAGGCGTGATTCCCACAGGTAAGGCGTGATTCCCACAGGTAAGGCGTGATTCCCACAGGTAGGGCGTGATTCCCACAAGTAAGGCGTGATTCCCACATGTAAGGGGTGATTCACACAGGTAAGGCGTGATTCCCACAGGTAAGGCGTGATTCCCACAGGTAAGGCGTGATTCCCACAGGTAAGGCGTGATTCCCACAGGTAAGGCGTGATTCCTACATGTAAGGCGTGATTCCCACAGGGAAGGCGTGATTCCCACATGTAAGGCGTGATTCCCACAGGTAAGGCGTGATTCCCACATGTAAGGCGTGATTCCCACAGGTAAGGCGTGATTCCCACAGGTAAGGCGTGATTCCCACTGGTAAGGCGATGACTGACTGCATGGCGTAGATCTGTGTCAATGTTTCAAACTCGTTATTCTAACTGTATTGACGAGCAGCGGAAGAAATGATTTAAAGATTGGACTTGAGCGGAATGAACTGGTTGCAAAACTACTGGAGGTGTCGGCATTAGATGCAAAATAGAGCCAGGTTATAGGCAAATTAGAATTAGGTTAGATACAAATAAAGAGTGAGATTAGACGATGATTATGGGCAAATTTGAGCAATATTATAGGCAAAATAGATCAAGATTAGAGGCAAATTGGACATTGAATGTAGGGGGTTCAACAGGGTCAGACAGAAGGACATCGACTGTGGTACCGGTGTATAATGTACATCCAGCACATTGGTCACATTTAATCAGAACCAATTATTTCTGAAGAGAAGCCCCTGAGTCATTAAATGACTTGCTCAAAGCATCACACCATTTTTTCAGGCCCATAAAATGACGTAAGAATCTTATGGCCCTGTCCACTACAGTGTCCAGTCCATTCTCCACACTTCCGTAGTCTCCTAACACCAACCAGGTACTTCCTCGACCCGCACCAACAAAAAAAATATAACAACTTTTCCTTTCCATCTCATACCTTCAAATTAACATATAACTTAAACAACCACATTCACTACCATTCTCCCCTTCTATCTCATACCTTCATATGAACATATAACTTAAACAACCACATTCACTACCATTCTCCCCTTCCATCTCATACCTTCATATGAACATATTATTTAAACAACCATGTTCACTACATACATTTCCTTTTCCATTTCATAAACCATGCTTTAAAATCTATCTCTCCTAACTGGAATCAACCCAGGGAAGGAATATATTTAAATATTTATCATTGCATCCTATCAGAAGTGAATCTTTATCAGTGAATCTTGTCAGAAGTGAATCTTTATCAGTGAATCTTGTCAGAAGTGAATCTTTATCATTGAATCTTGTCAGAAGTGAATCTTTATCATTGCATCATATTATAAGTTAATCTTTATTATTGCATCTGGTCAGAAGTGAATCTTTATCATTGTATCTTATCAGAAGTGAATCTCTATCATTGCATCTTGCCACAAGTGAATCTTTATCGTTGCATCTTCCCACAAGTGAATCTCTATCATTGCATCTTCCAACAAGTGAATCTCTATCATTGCATCTTGTCTCAAGTGAATCTCTATCATTGCATCTTGTCACAAGTGAATCTCTATCATTGCATCTTGTCACAAGTGAATCTCTATCATTGCATCTTGTCACAAGTGAATCTTTATCATTGCATCTTGCCACAAGTGAATCTTTATCGTTGCATCTTCCCACAAGTGAATCTCTATCATTGCATCTTCCAACAAGTGAATCTCTATCATTGCATCTTATCACAAGTGAATCTCTATCATTGCATTTTGTCACAAGTGAATCTCTATCATTGCATTTTGTCACAAGTGAATATCTATCATTGCATCTTGTCACAAGTGAATCTCTATCATTGCATCTTATCACAAGTGAATCTCTATCATTGCATCTTGTCACAAGTGAATCTTTATCATTGCATTTTGTCACAAGTGAGTCTCTATCATTGCATCTTATCACAAGTGAATCTCTATCATTCCATCTTATCACCAGTGAATCTCTATCATTGTCATGTAAATCATGTTTACATTGTCCTCCAAATGGGTCATTTTCTTTATCATTATGCCGGGTTTTTTTAAAGATGTAGAGATATTGATTCGTTCAAAAGAAAGTCTGCCTCAATTATATCAACACAATCACACAAAGAGGCCGACACAAACCCTCACACTCACACACAAGAAGATCGACACAGCGACAGAGACACGGAGAGACAGAGACACACAGACACACGCGCACACACACACACACACACACAAAACACACTCTGTATATAAGTTCACACACAGATCAATCAGCACACGTTCAAAAACTGCGTCCTTGACTTTGTATAAATAACCAAAAGTATAAGACTTGTAATTTTGGGCCAAGACTGGACATATATATATTCACTATTTTCTGTTTAAGAACTTGCCAATTGGGTCAAAGCAGGACTATATGTCCTAAATACCAATACTTGAGCATTCTGATATACTCAGGAAGAGCACCAGCTCGAAGTCACTTCATGCACTGATATACTTAACGATGCATGTTTGGTTGAAGGTATTCGCTACTGTATGTGCGGTCTGGGCCAATTCTCTGGTAGAATGTTTGAAACTGTCAACAGTTATAAGTTATTAGGGGATCTATAGGGCGGGCTGCGTTTCCTTGAGATGTAGGTTTTCACGACCACGTGACAGAAACAGTGTGTGTGTGAGTGTGTGTGAGAGTGTGTGTGAGTGTGTGTGAGAGTGTGTGTGAGTGTGTGTGTGTGTGAGTTTGTCCAAAAAAAATTAAAATCCCATTGATTTTTTTTGATGACACTTGTAACATTGAATTGACCAAGAAATGAGAGCGGAACGAAAGAAACGGAACAAGTAAAACAATGAAAAAAATATATAAGGCTGACTTTCAAATCTAGTAATTTTGAAATAAATGCACTATATTATCATTTCATCAATATGGGATTCTATATTTTATTTCTAATCCTCCTAACATCACCCGTAGCGTTCCAAGAAAAAACAAACTGTAATATAGAATGAATCCCTCAAACAATCACCAAGGAAGTGCGGGACCGAACTTCCGATGTTCCAAATAAACTGAGTGAAACAAACATTAGAGAAACACATGCTGTAGAAATCATATTGTTCATTCTGGGAGTTCGTTTATTTTTTCCCCACGCCTGTTTGAAACAACGTTACATTGCTAACGGCATAGAGGTGAGATATACTTCAGATCTTATATAGGGATCAATATAGAGGTGAGATATACTTCAGATCTTATATAGGGATCAATATAGAGGTGAGATATACTTCAGATCTTATATAGGGATAAATATAGAGGTGAGATATACTCCAGATCTTATATAGGGATCAATATAGAGGTGAGATATACTTCAGATCTTATATAGGGATCAATATAGGGGTGAGATAGACTCCAGCTATTATATAGGGATCAATATAGAGGTGAGATATACTTCAGAGCTTATATAGGGATCAATATAGAGGTGGGATATGCTCCAGATCTTATATAGGGATCAATATAGAGGTGAGATATACTTCAGATCTTATAAGATCTTATATAGGGATCAATATAGAGGTGAGATATACTTCAGATCTTATATAGGGATCAATATAGAGGTGAGATATACTTCAGATTTTATATAGGGATCAATATAGAGGTGAGATATACTTCAGATCTTATATAGGGATCAATATAGAGGTAAGATATACTCCAGATCTTATATAGGGATCAATATAGAGGTCAGATATACTTCAGATCTTATATAGGGATCAATATAGAGGTGAGATATACTTCAGATCTTATATAGGGATCAATATAGAGGTGAGATATACTTCAGATCTTACATAGGGATCAATATAGAGGTGAGATATACTTCAGATCTTATATAGGGATCAATATAGAGGTGAGATATACTTCAGATCTTATATAGGGATCAATATAGAGGTGAGATATACTTCAGATCTTATATAGGGATCAATATAGAGGTGAGATATACTTCAGATCTTATATAGGGATCAATATAGAGGTGAGATATACTTCAGATCTTATATAGGCCCAGAGATTTGGTCATTGAATACTTCAGATCTTATATAGGGATCAATATAGAGGTGAGATATACTTCAGATCTTATATAGGGATCAATATAGAGGTGAGATATACTTCAGATGTTATATAGGGATCAATATAGAGGTGAGATATGCTCCAGATCTTATATAGGGATCAATATAGAGGTGAGATATACTTCAGATGTTATATAGGGATCAATATAGAGGTGAGATATACTTCAGATGTTATATAGGGATCAATATAGAGGTGAGATATACTCCAGATCTTATATAGGGATCAATATAGAGGTGAGATATACTTCAGATCTTATTTAGGGATCAATATAGAGGTGAGACATACTCCAGATCTTATTTAGGGATCAATATAGAGGTCAGATATACTCCAGATCTTATTTAGGGATCAATATAGAGGTGAGATATACTCCAGAGCTCATATAGCGATCAATATAGGGGTGAGATATAGTCCAGAGCTCATATAGCGATCAATATAGGGGTGAGATATAGTCCAGAGCTTATATAGCGATCAATATAGAGGTGAGATATACTCCAGATCTTATATAGCGATCAATGTCACAGAACGCAGCACGTCATCAATATAAAGAAATCAATCAAAGGATCCCTATTAACACGCGATGTACATGTAATACAAACACATGATGTACAAGTTATATAAACACAACATGTACATATTCACAAACACATGATGTACATTTTATATAAACATATGACGTACACCTTGTATAAACACCCAATGTTCATAACATTATAAAAACATGCTGTACGGGACCAATACAATGACATTCTTCACAACTCGTCGGTGAGAGAAACATGCAGTATAGAATTCCCGTTAGAATGTTGCCATACCAGGAAAAAAATTACAGGTGACATCACCACCAGCAAGACAGAGTTCATGTGCGAAACGGAAGTGGAGAGGATGCAAGGGAGGAAAACTCCTTCTAAAATGGATGTCCAATTATCGGGACAAGGGCTATTATCTTGGAACACGCAACGCGGTGTTTCAGGAAGTCAGGCCAGGAAAGAATTCGAACAAAACATACATTTCAATGATATAGGGAACCTGCAGCGAGCACTTTATCTTAAGAACCTCTCAGCAATAACAAGATGAAGATGAAGGAGACATGATGCATTGAATGAAGTGTGTTGACTATATAAGATGAGTAGCTTCATACGGACGATTATGAAGTAAAAGGTTTATTTTAAAAAAATTAGCAGCGATTGAAGGTCTACAGCAATACAGTATAAGCTAAAATATTTTCACATACTCTTACGAATGTGCCCAAATAATGTGTTGAATCTTTACACATAACCTGAAGCGTAACTGGGTTTTCCGCCCCCTGGCTAATTTATATTTGGCGCCCTTCCTTGACAGATGATAAATGTATATAAAAAGGTAGGAAAGTAATAAACTGAATAAAAAGAAGGATTAGCTCTTAACGTCAACTGCCCCAATGGCAAGTCGTTACGCCTCAGCACATATATTTTTATGAACTCGCATTGAATAATTATAAATGAAGGAAGATGTTTAGGCGAGACGAGTTGTCGGGAATCAATGTGCGAGGAATCATGAAAAGAAGCTTAGAGTTAACCATGATAGTCAGCCCAGAAACATTGATAAATTTAGAATGACATGTGTCCTAGTTTATAGGTTGATGCTAACAAATAAACAGTTTAGCCGGCGAGACTAAGTCTCATTTACCTGTCCATTAGGACGAGGAACCAAGTAACCAATTCTCGATAACTTTAACGCTACGATCGGGCATTAGAAGTAAAAGAAAATCCGGTGATTTGGTCATTCAAGGCACACCCAGAGATTAGGTCATTGAAGGTACACCCAGAGATTTGGTCATTAAAGGTAAACCCAGAGATTATGTCATTGAAGGTACACCCAGAGATTAGGTCATTGAAGGTACACCCAGAGATTAGGTCATTGAAGGCACACCCAGAGATTAGGTCATTGAAGGTACACCCAGAGATTAGGTCATTGAAGGTACACCCAGAGATT
>MUZC01000180.1:2269-23038 GCA_002072015.1 Radix auricularia | reverse complement strand
TGGTCATTGAAGGTACACCCAGAGATTTGGTCATTGAAGGTACACCCAGAGATGTGGTCATTGAAGGTACACACAGAGATTAGGTCATTGAAGGTACACACAGAGATTAGGTCATTGAAGGTACATCCAGAGATTAGGTCATTGAAGGTACACACAGAGATTAGGTCATTGAAGGTACACACAGAGATTAGGTCATTGAAGGTACACACAGAGATTTGGTCATTGAAGAAACACCCTGAAGATTGGTTATTGAAAGTAAATCCCGAGATTAGACGATTATTTCTTGTATGGTGCTTTTACCAATTCTAGTCTTACATGCCGAATACCCTGAGTTAAGACTTTTTACACAAAAACAAGTATTTGCATGTATTTTAGACGTTCCTCTGTCGTTGTCACATTATCTTAAGAACATGGAAAGATAACTCCATAACCTCTGGCGCAGTTTCCTCGAAAGAGGATGGACCTTTTTCTGTGTCCTACACTGTGAACTTTCCGAAAGTTTTGTGAACGCAGCCTTTGAATGATACGTGTTTAGAAATAAGTGCTTCCAACTAATATGGCGCAGATCTTTCCATCATACTCATACAGTTGTAAGTTGATAAAATGATTTTGTTCTTTACTCATCCAGCCAAAGAACGTCATTAAAAACTGGTGTGATAAGGTCTCATTTCATGGTGCTCTATGCAATCTGCACATTTCACATAAGAGAAATTCAGAAAATTTTATCCAAAGAGAACAAATACAAATCCGGAGGGACGGGGGGGGGGGGGGGGGGGGGCGACAACAACTCAGTTGATTGACGACATCAGATAGCAGCTATAACTAGTGGTCAGCTGATCAGATCACAGCTATAACTAGTGGTCAGCTGATCAGATCACAGCTATAACTTAGTGGTCAGCTGATCAGATAACAGCTATAACTAAGTAGTCAGCTAATGAGAATAAACCCCTTGTAGTTGACATATAAAGGGGTACGAGCAGAAATGAATATGTGCTAAAATAAAACCATTTCTCTGAAAAGTAAACCGCTGTGAAGAAATTTTAAGCTCAAATAAACTTAGTGAAAGTAAACCTTATAAGGACCACAGAAAGTTTACAGTAAAAATAATCAACATTTTCTCCCAATGATTGCAGTGTTCCCTGAACTATTTATATATTCGTATGAATGAATGGACTAGTCTGAAACTCTCCATGAATATAACAAAACACACCATACATGTTGCTATTGGAATGTGTCCATTTTAAGGCATACGAATTGAAATTTCGAAGACTGCATTTTTTATAGGTCAAAAAATGTATTTGTAACATTTTCCTTTATAGGAGTGTGAACATGCATATTATTTAAATATAATTTCTATATTTTTCTGACAATAGTAGATAGTTATGATTTGTTTCTTGTTAATATAAAATATAATTTCTATTTTGTTGCTTTTTTAAAAAACAAAACATTGGTTCTACGTTGCTATTAAATTAATAGGTCGTTTCTTTGTCCTTTTTCTCAGTAATATTGTTAGAATAACCAGGCGTACCTTCTAGAAATTTGCTTGTTTTCATGCATCCCGACCGTTAAAATTGGCATCTTGCACCGTGATCGTGAAACTTCGGGGGTGCGACGCCCCTGTGCGGTAAAACAAAAGCTAGACACTTAAAATATACATATACCACTACTAGCATAATATAGTGCAGATACCCCACATTGGGTACGCCTATGTTAACACAGACAAGATAGAGAGAAAATACCTAATAGTTGATATGACTAAGTGAATACACACTTGATAGAAGAAGAAGAAAAAAAAAAGAGGGGGGGGGGTAAAAAAATCAATGGATTGAATCGTTACGATAGCCAGTTGCCATTTTGGGAGAGAGAGAGAGAGAGAGAGAGAGAGAGAGAGAGAGAGAGAGAGAGAGAAGTGGGGTCACGGAAGTCTGCATTATTCAGCGGCTCACGGCTAGGGCCAAGCCATGTACATGGAGGCCGATATAAGGCTCCCTCTTTTACAACGCCATGAATTTATGCGCATGAGAAGTCTCCTGGGTCCACAGCAACGATTGATGCCGGATCAATAGATATTTGTGCGTATTTGTGAAAAATACTGACGGGCCACTTTCGTATGCGTTTTTTTCTGTTAGAGGCATTTCAATTTAAGCGTAGTAAGTTTACCTGATCTATTTGTTTGGCCTGGCGTAGTTTGTAAAGGTGAGAGTATAGAGTATCACCTACAATCAGAGCACTACCAAAACTTCTCTTACAAACTACAGTATCATCTACAATCAGAACACTGCCAAAACTTCTCTTACAAACTACAGTATCACCTACAATCAGAGCACTACCAAAACTTCTCTTACAAACTACAGTATCACCTACAATCAGAACATACTTTGATCTGTATAAGTTCAACAAATGTGTGCACAAGCAGTCAGTACACAAACAATACGCTGTACATTGTACATATTGGCCGTAGTAGTCAGTACACACAAATAAATTGTTTCCCATGCCAGTTCTCCGTCAGCTCGGTGGTCCCACATTATACCAAAGAACTAGATTAAGTGATAAAATGGCGCTTGTTATGAACTACTCCTTAAATTGGCCTTCATCCAATGAGGTATACAATTATCACTTAAGTATACCGACAGAAGTATACAATTACTGGATGGAGTATAGCTTCCCCATATTGACAAATACCATTACATCATCATACGATAGAAGTAAACCATTATTGGATGGGGTATAGCTTCCCCCTATTGAAGTATGTCATAATAGCATCATTCGGTAGAAGTATACCATTATTGGATGGGTTAGAGCTTCCCCCTATTGAGGTATACCATTATATCATCATACGGTAGAAGTATACCATTGGATGGAGTATAGCTTCCCCCTACTGACAAATACCATTATTTCATCATACAATTAAAATAAACCATTATTTGATGGGGTATAGCTTCCCCCTATTGAGGTATACCATAATAGCATCATTCGGTAGAAGTATACCATTAATGGATGGTGTATATATAGCTTCCCCCTATTGAGGTATACCATTATAGCATCATACGGTAGAAGTATACCATTATTGGATTGGGTATAGCTTCCCCTTATTGAGGTATACCATTATAGCATCATAAGATAGAATTAAACCATTATTGGATTGGGTATAGCTTCCCCCTATTGAGGTATACCATTATAGCATCATACGGTAGAAGTAAACCATTATTGGATGGGGTATAGCTTCCCCTTATTGAGGTATACCATTATAGCATCATACGGTAGAAATAAACCATTATTGGATTGGGTATAGCTTCACCCTATTGAGGTATACCATTATAGCATCACACGGTAGAAGTATACCATTATTCAGATAAAGTATAGTGCCATGAAATGTGATTGTTAAATCAAATTAATCATAAACACAATTTATTGAGTTTATTGACGTTAGAGTCTTATGTTTAATACTAGGGTTGCGGACATTAATCGTTAAAAATTTTAATCGATTAAAATTCTATTAAAATTTCAGAAAATATTTATAGTTTTTTTTTTTTAATTTTAAATATTTATTACTGTTTTTACTTACATACTTTTCCTTCGTATTATTATTTGGACTTGCGTATGTAAACAAAAAGTGTTTTTTTTATTTATTGCATAGCAGAACCAATTTGTTGTGTTACGTCGAAAAATTTGGGGCCATGGAATTACCGCGACTTAACCGATCTCGCGAAAAAATGAATCACAACCTGATGAGATCTATATTTGCGCAATACAATATAACTAATCAACATTACTCAGTTAAATTTACCCAGATTAATCGAACATTAAATTTTAATCAGTACCAGCCCTAATAAATACACAAGTCAGCCATGTTAAGTCAATGAATGTTATGTCAGTGTATGTTATGTCTTCATATGTTACGTCAGTAGATGTTATGTCAATGAATGTTATGTCAGTAAATGTTATATCAGTCGATTTTATGTCAGTAAATGTTATGCTAGTGAATGTTATGCCTTTATATATTATAACACTAGATGTTATGTCAGTAAATGTTATGTCAGTAAATGTTTGTCAGTAAATGTTATGTCAGTAAATGTTATGTCAGTAAATGTCATGTCAGTAAATGTCATGTCAGTAAATGTCATGTCAGTAAATGTTATGTCAGTAAATGTTATGTCAGTAGATGTTATGTCAGTAAATGTTATGCTAGTGAATGTTATGCCTTCATATATTATAACACTAGATGTTATGTCAGTAAAGGCTTGTCAGGATATGTTTTGTCAGTAAATGTTATGTCAGTAAATGTTATATCAGTAAATGTTATGCTAGTGAATGTTATGCCTTTATATATTATAACACTAGATGTTATGTCAGTAAATGTTTGTCAGTATATGTTATGTCAGTAAATGTTATATCAGTAGATTTTGTCAGTAAATGTTATGCTAGTGAATGTTATGCCTTTATATATTATAACACTAGATGTTATGTCAGTAAATGTTTGTCAGTATATGTTATGTCAGTAAATGTCATGTCAGTAAATGTCATGTCAGTAAATGTTATGTCAGTAAATGTTATATCAGTAAATGTTATGCCAGTAAATGTTATGTCAGTAAATGTTATGTCAGTAAATGTTATGTAACGCCTTAACGAGGCTTCATTTTCTCTCGGCTTGACTTTAACGCCAAACTTGACTGTTTGTTATTTTGTTGTAGGCCCCCCCCCCAATAGACTTGGACGTGCTTGTTAGCCGGGGTCCCATTAGTGACACAGTCCTGGCATTTATCAACACGATGCCTGGGACTAACAGGACGTCAATAACCGCACCACTCGTCGATGGAAGTTACGACGGGAGGGGGGGAGGTTTTCAATCACCGTTGTACAACACCCGTACTTACCCTCCCAACCGCCCCACCCCAAGTCCATTTCATATAAAACCTAAACTGTTATATAATTTATTTTACAAGCCTTTTTCATCACACGGAGCAAAACGTCATTCAACGGAGTCATCAGACTCGTGAAATCGACTTGTGATTTGGAATTTTATCAGCGAGTATTTTAGTTAACTCCTGTCATATAATGTAATCGTATCGCCGAGCATTGTATTTAACTCCCGACATATAAAGGAATCGTTCAGTTTCAGTCGTGCAGAGTACTCGTGTAGATAATTATATATCTGAGTCGTGGTTTCAGGGTAACGCAGTCCGACTTGAAAGGTCGGAGCCTTAAGTAATTTGGCTAAGAGATATTGCCAAGTTGGAAATACAATGGTAAATTATGTCTGATTCAAGAAATATAGACGAGTATTTCAATGTTCCCGACTTCACAATAGAAATTAGGACTTCTGAAGTAGTTAGAAGAAAAGGTCTCTTGGCGTTATTTCTGTAATGTGCACTCCACATACTACCTCGTCACAAACAAAACCAAATCCACAACATTTACATAACTAAGCACCCCACGACAAATATCACCCACCACAACCACAATAACATAACTAAGCACCAGACGAAAAATATCCCCCCACCACAAACTCATACCACCACCACCACCCCTCCCCCGCCCCAACAGACGCCGTTATTAAGAAGGCCTTTCCATCATGGTTCAGTAATCACAAACAACACGAACTCCAACACTCTCATTCGTCCAAGGCTTTAGGTTTTCATCGGAACAGCAAATTACCGTAAATGGCCGCTGGACGACACTAATGGATTATTTCTTCTCAAACTACTTGTAAATTACTCTTGGATTAATGGAGAAAATGAGAACGGGAAAAAGACCAGTTCGGTAAATATTGCCTTTGGAGACTCTGATCAATCGACACACTTTGTTTCGGTGTTTTGATCACGTGGTGCGTCATTTCTTGAGGATCTGGAGCCTGGAATTAAGCCAAGGGTTAGATCATCAGTGGCCTAACCGCGACTTTTCCGAGTTCACATTGCGGCTCGCATACAATTTATGAAAGATATGTTACAAGGTTTACTGGAAGTTTTCCAAGCCAAGTCTAATGACTCACAATGGGGCTCTCAAATAATTTTTTAAAAATATTTTGAAATGGCTCTCAGTTACTTAAAGGTCAGGCCACCCTTGGGCTAGAGCTTGACAGAACCAACCTGCCCCCATCCCTCACAAAAACACACACGTTTTTCTTTCCCGAAATAAACTGAAACTTCCTTTTGCTGAAATTTTATTGTCTTCAATGATAGCAATGAAAATTAGAAACTCGCATACAATTTATGAAAGATATGTTACAAGGTTTACTGGAACTTTTCCAAGCCAAGTCTAATGACTCACAATGGGGCTCTCAAATAATTTTTTTTTAATATTTTGAAATGGCTCTCACTTACTAAAAGGTCTGGCCACCCTTGGGCTAGAGCTTGACAGAACCAACCTTCCCCCACCCCACACAAAAACACACGTTTTTCCTTCCCGAAATAAACTGAAACTTCCTTTTGCTGAAATTTGATTGTCTTCAAGGATAGCAATGAAAATTAGAAAGATTTTTTTCCTAATTCAAGACATATCATGGTAATAAATAGAGAAGCTACATTCAAGCAAACGGTGGCCTTTCAAAAATCATACCAAAAAGAGAATATAAAATCTAACGGTGGTCTTACAAAGACCATCCCAAATAAGAGAAAATTTAGCTTATGGTGGTCTTACCAAGACCATACCAAATAAAAGAACATTCAAGAAAGTTAATAACTGTCCATACAGAAAAATGCCTGAGAAATATTCCAATAATCACAGACAAATTTCATCATTCATTCAAATTACATCTTTAAGAAAACAAATAAAACGAAGAAAGAAATTGAATCAGTTATAATTTTGACACAGAAAACATTTGATTTCTTGAAATGACGCAAACTTTCCTCACTTAGAGGATCTCAAGTTTTAACCAGAATTCTCCACATGGAACAAGACTTCCGTCAAACACTTTTGTTTTTGATACATTGCAGCTCAGTGTAACCCCTGGTAGAAATTGCCCCCCCTCCCCCAACGGTTCAGGGTCACTCCACGTAAGCTAATATTATGTCCTCCAACAGTTCGGACGGGTCATCTCCTCGGAGGAGACACAGTGACGTCACGGCACAGACTGCGTGGGAGGATGGATGGCATAAAAAAAAGTATCCTCTCTTTTTACTGCAGGCCGTGTGACCGGTGGCGTTTAGCCATCGTTTTATAGCAACACTAGGTCCGCGCACATCTTTTGACACGTCGGTGGGGAGTTAGCTCCATCTACTAAAAGCTTTTAACTGTCACGTGAAGATGAAAACTCCGAACCCAGATAAGTTTGAGGAGTATTATTTTTTTGAATATCATAAAACAAACAATCATAAAACAATTCAATCTTGAGTGGAGGGGAAAATCAAACCCAATAGATGTATTTACTAATATGAAGTCCAGGACCCTCCAAGTAGCCAAGGTGTTGTTTGAGAAACTGATGGGTGTTAAGCTCTAAGAGCTTTACATATCGTAGGTCTTCCTTTTGTATAAGAAGTGATAACATGCCACGTCAGATCGGACCGGGACGATTAATTAAGCTAAAAAAATTGGGCCCAGTAGGGCTCAGGACTATACGGCTCGGACAATCGAGCCCTGGACGATAGGGCTCAAACCATTGTGCCTGGCACCATACCTCTCTGACAATTGTGTACTAGACAACACAATTCAGACAATAGGGCTCTGGGCGATAAGGGTCCCACAAATTGGTCCTTGGACAATAGGACTTCCAACCATTTTGTCCCTTGACAATACGGTTTCGACAATTTGGTCCCTCGACAATAAGGCTCCGACAATGTGGTCCCTGGACAATACGGCTCGTACCATTTGGTCCCTGGACAGTACGGCTCGTACCATTTGGTCCCTGGACAATACGGCTCGTACCATTTGGTCCCTGGACAATACGGCTCGTACCATTTGGTCCCTGGACAGTACGGCTCCGACATATTTTTAATCCTGGACACAACGGTTTGCCCCAATTTGGCTTCTAGGCAATATGGGTCAGACCATTTGGCCAACGACATTTATTTTAATCCACAAATACTCGTCCCCGACGACTCAGCCCAGATCATTGGGCCCATGCTGAAAAGCCCTGGACAGGAAGCTGAGCCAGTTATACAGTGAGGACAATTGGTTTCTATAGTTGTAAATGTTTATCACTATTATTTCGTGAAGATTTGTGTATTTAGATTGGCGTACTTCCCAGAATTGGTTTTTATTTAAACTACAGTGGTGATGCCATCTGCATTTGATGGTTGTTTCACAGGTTTCTGGTATCACTGATAGGTTTCCTTTAAATGATAGGACGTCCACTACTTGCGACCCCCGCCCGTGGGAGGCGGTGGCTCAATGTAAGTGTGACAGTTTGTCAAAGATCGATAGGATCTAAACTGCACGCCCGTGGAACGGCGAGGGGGGGGGGGGAGAGTCAATATAATTGTGACAGTTTGTGACAGATCAATATGAAATATATTGTACACCTGTACAATCTCGAAGTTCAAGGCCATTCACAAATTTTATAACAGAAAGTCTTAATGTAGTATGCATTCCAAATTGTATTTAGAAACAATAAACAGAAACCTTAGGATGGCATTAACATCTTGATGCTAACAGTGGCCCCTGAGATTAACCTAGAACTAACATCCTGAAGACAATTGTCTGTATTTTATATTGATATGTTTAAGCAAGAAAGGCAACGTTTGTAACAAGGTTTATCAGTTCGATATAAATTTTATTAACTACAATCATACCTCTCTAAGTTGAACCTCCGTAAGTTGAAAACTTCCTTATCTCGAATTAATTTTTTGGTCCCGGTCCCATTCTGCACCTAATACGCCATTTTCCTTAACTCGAAGAATCAGTAAGTCGAAATTTTTTTCCGGTCCTTTTGAGTTTAACTTAGCAAGGTCCGACTGTATCAACAATAGATCTGACAAGCAAACTGCACGTGAACTAATTTCAAGTAATAGTTGACTAGATTGCTTCAGACTGAGTACTTAAGTCTCAGCACAGTAACATATACTTCCAATCAGAGTAATTCCGTCTCAGTACAGTAACACATACTTCCTATCTGAGTACTTTAGTCTCAGCACAGTAACATATACTTCCAATCTGAGTACTTAAGTCTCAGCACAGTAACATATACTTCCAATCAGAGTAATTCCGTCTCAGTACAGTAACACATCCTTCCTATCTGAGTACTTTAGTCTCAGCACAGTAACATATACTTCCAATCTGAGTACTTAAGTCTCAGTACAGTAACATATACTACCAATCTGAGTACTTTAGTCTCAGCACAGTAACATATACTTCCAATCTGAGTACTTTAGTCTCAGCACAGAAACATATACTTCCAATCTGAGTACTTTAGTCTCAGCACAGAAACATATACTTCCAATCCGAGTACTTTAGTCTCAGCACAGAAACATATACTTCCAATCTGAGTACTTTAGTCTCAGCACAGTAACATATACTTCCAATCTGAGTACTTTAGTCTCAGCACAATAACATATAGTTCTTGTCTGAGACCTTTAGTATCAGATCAGCAACTTTAACTTCCAGACATGACGTTCCAGGCCTGGGAAAATTAACTTCCGATTGATCAAGAAACTTGGCTTTTGAATATGAACAAAACAATTTTTATTTATTTTTTTTACAATAACAATGAGCAACAGTACCACGGGAACGACAAATTTCAATTTTAAAAAGGGCAGTAAGTAAGAAATACAATATAAATTTAGATCTTTTACTTCAATCTTATACTTAATACAAGAATGAAATATATGAAAATGGAATATTTGATCTAAAAGCAACAAATAGCTAAACATTAGTATTAGTAATAGAAGGAGAATGACTCGGGTCAGCTTTCCTGTGCTGTTCAAGTGGGTATCAAAGAAGCTACTCATGACGGACTAGTTATTAACATACTAATATTCTTTACAAATCAGGCCGATGTACTACTTATAGAGACAACCAAATATTTAAAGACAACCCCTTTCACGATAATAGGTTTGAAACAGATTGAATTGATAGTTTGAATTGGTAATTTGTACTGACAGTTTGCATATACAGATTGTATTGGACAACCTACATTCACACGGCCCAACCTACCTTTGCGTCCTACTCAAAGTGTCAGTGTTGTCAACAGAACTCAGCTACACAACAATGTAAACAAAAAGCTCGTTTCAAACGTACACTATTCAAACAGCTAACAAACCGCCGATGTTATTGTTTACACACCGAAGATCTATCCTCTTTTCTAGGTAATAATCCATGGGGTGTGCTTACGTTTTCACAAACTTTGACCACATGAATTGCAGACTCCAGGTAAAAAAAAAAAGAACACTGACCGCCCAGTGATGGAATTGAGAATATGAAGTGAACAGTTCACTCCACCAGTGAGTTTGAGCCTAGATGCCTCCTACACGAGGCCCTGCTGGTGTAGCAGCTGTCTCACTAACGTCAGGGTGAGCTTAGTGAAGAGGCGACACACACACACACGGGGGACGACGTGAGTGGTTAATGGCCTGCACGCTTGGTGCCATATCAACGATACGGGAGGGGAGGGACGCGGGCTAAGTATGGCTGGAGGGAGACAGAGAGAGGGGGGCACGGAGTTGGGTAGATTCAAAGAGATATTGGATATATAGACTTTATAATAATACGATAGACGAGGAGGGATATCGTTAAGGAGAGGGGTTGGTTGGTAGTGTGATATTACAACCACCTGAAGAGCTGTGTTTATGTTGCAATAAATTTCTAGGTTATAACTTTTAACTTATAAATGACGATGTGAAATATTTCGACAGATTTATCGACACATATCGAAGATTTGATAAAAGTTGATCAATGACCAATATGATAAATTTGATCAATGACCAATTTGGTATAAGTTGATCAATGACCAATATGATAAATTTGATCAATGACCAATTTGGTATAAGTTTATTAATGACCAATATGATATAAGTTGATCAATGACCAATATGTATAAGTTGATCAATTACTAATATTAATATGGTATAAGTTGATCAATGACTAATGTGGTATAAGTTGATCAATGACTAATGTGGTATAAGTTGATCAATGACTAATGTGGTATAAGTTGATCTGCATCAAATTCGCTGTTGATGATAAATGGCCACTTAAATCAGCTTACAGCGTGTCGCTTAATCTTTACTAGCAGATAGACTTTTGTTGCAGAATGAAAATTTCTTCTGAAATGAAACTTGAGTTTGTGGATATGCTTTTCCAGCCAATCACTGCACACTTGACTTGTTGCATTGAGACTAGTACAGTAGTCAGGTGAACAAACTACTCACAGTCAATTACGGTTACACCTGCACTAATCGCAACGAGACTTGATTTTTGCCTGGTAGTAAGTGTGGAAATCATTACGTAGGTGTACAGTTGTAGCTACTAGATCGGCTAAAAGAACATATTCAGGCAATCTTTAAACGCCCTCAGACCCTTTTTAAATCTTTTATATTAGCTTCACCGTCGCTCTCTCTGTCTCTCTCTCTCTCTCTCTCTCTATCTCTCTCCGTCGGGCGGAAAAATAAAAGTAAAAAATGACCCACTTTCCGTCACGCTATCGAGCTGAAATTTTGCACATAGACTTGTGTCATCTAACAATCAATTGTATCAAAATTTCAGATCGATCGAATGTACCGTAATTAAATTAATGCACTATTCGTTTATCTCTATATAATTGTATGGTAGCCGTATGTTCTTGACATCCACATGTTTGCCGGAGTTCAGTCAAACCATCGGTGACCACACCCCACCCCCACCCGTCCCCGTTTGACAGCAAGGGGATTTAAGTAACGTTCAGTGTGTAAATGCTTGTCGCGCGGTGCATATTATTTTGAATATATAATTAATACTTTTAGTTCTGTCTCATATATAAGGGATTTATAGTCAAAAACTTTTGTTTTCACGGGTTGTTTTTAAAATCACTTATATTAACTACACCGTCGTCTCTCTCTCTCTCTCTCTCTCTCTCATTCTCTCTCTCTCTCTCTCTCTCTCTGTCGTGGTCGGTAGGGCGGGCGGGCGAAAAAACAAAAATTAAAAATTACCCACTTTCCGTGATCCTATCGAGCTGAAACTTGCACATACACTTGTGTCACCTAACAATGCAATGTATCAAAATTTCTGATCGATCGGAATTTACCGTAATTAAATTAATGAATGTTTAGTTTATCTCTTTATATCTCTCTATGAAGTCGTCTGCTATAGTTGACTTCCACGGTTCACTGCAGTTCACTCCAGCCGTCGATGACCCCATCTCGTGTTTTACAGCAAGGGGAGTTCAGTCACATTCAGTCTGTATATGTTTGTCGCGTGGTGCGTATTATATTGAACATAATCAATACTTTTAGCTCTGTCTCCCCGGGGAAGAGGCTTACCTCTACGTGGTCCCCGGGATGAGTAGGGTACGCGAAACCCGAAACTAAAAGTCCCGACCAGGAAGGTCGAAGTCCGGTTAGGGCTAGCTAGGAAGTTAGACAGATGATTACAGCCGCCGTACGGAACTAAGACAGAGGCGACCATGGTGGAGATCGCATCTGTCAATTATGAAAACCATTGTGCCCGTTGAGGGTCGGGTCATCCGAGGCGGCCGTTTCGTCCCCCTTTCTAGGTAGAATCAGTGAACGGCACTGTTTAGGGCCAGGAGGGCCAGTAAAACACTAGAAAAAGTGCCGTGAAGAACTTTGGTCGGACGTCAGCTCTGAGGAAACCTTCCCGATAAGGGGTGCCCTTACCCAACACTATGTGGTTGGTTCTGCGGTTGCCCGCACCCCCCGGGAGGGTTACAATGATGATTCCCCCTATCTTGCGACAGTCCTAGGCAGATAGACCCGTTTCAAGCGCTGTGGTGGCACCGCATTTACGGCGGGTCGAATTAGGCAAATCCACATCCTCCTTAGGGAGGAAACCCCCTTGAGAGGCAGGACGGTGAGCCTCGAGCGAACTTAACCCTGCCCAGGCAGCCCCCTCTTAGAGGGGACCGTGTTGGGGGTGCCCTTGTCAGCTACGCCCTTCGGGGAAGGGGTGGGAGCTTGCCAAGAGATTCCCCAACGGGACCTATGAGAGTTTTAGTAACTCAGGGCCTTTGATGCCATCTCAAATGTCACATATTTAGCTCTAAGGGATTTATAGACAAAAACTTTTTACGGGTTGTTAAAGTTTAATTAAACAATTTAAAAGTGCTAACCAATACGGAATATTAGACAATACAATTACTGTATGACAATAATAAACATGACACAAATTTAAATGGGAAATAAAAATTAAACATTGCTGTGCTTCGTTGACTCCTTTCATTTCAGTAATTCACATGGCCATCTTCTTGTTCCTGCTTTCTTTTTAAACTTTTAACAGTATGAGCTCTGACTTATTGCTTTTCAGGGTAGCGAGACCAGCCTTGTTCATTTCTGTTCTTTTTTTAAATAGCTGCTATTGTAAATTGTAGAGTACGTTTAATAAGAACTAAATAATTATATGCGTATTTAAAGAGCTGAACTTGGTCCTTTAATTAGAACTCATGTTATATTGTCGGACAATAATAAAGCTTTTCTATCGATCCATATACTTAATAGCTTTTTGGCACTGCCAATTCCATTTATAATAATCTGGATATTGATGTTTCTAGGATATTGAACTGTAAGATTATAATGCCTAAATTATTAATAGCCGTGGGAATAATCTCTAAGGTTAGCGCAAGTTGAACATAAACTAACAGTTTTGTACTGAGAAGTGATTGTTGACATACATTGACTTGGTCTGGAAGTGATTGTTGATATACATTGACTTGGTCTGGAAGTGATTGTTGACATGCATTGCCTTTGCCTAGAAGTAATTGTTGATATACATTGACTTGGCCTAGAAGTGATTGTTGATATACAAGGACTTGGTCTGGAAGTGATTGTTGACATGCATTGCCTTTGCCTAGAAGTAATTGTTGATATACATTGACTTGGCCTAGAAGTGATTGTTGATATACAAGGACTTGGCCTAGAAGTGATTGTTGATATACATTGACTTGGCCTAGAAGTGATTGTTGATATACATTGACTTGGCCTAGAAGTGATTGTTGATATACATTGACTTGGCCTAGAAGTGAATGTTGATATAATACATTGACTTGGCCTAGAAGTGAATGTTGATATAATACATTGACTTGGCCTAGAAGTGATTGTTGATATAGATTCACTTAGCCTAGAAGCAATTGTTGAAATGCATTGACTTGGCCTAGAAGTGAATGTTGATATAATACATTGACTTGGCCTAGAAGTGATTGTTGATACACATTGACTTGGCCGAAAAGTAATTGTTGATATACATTGATTTGGCCTTGAAGTCATTGTTAACAAACATTGACTTTTCTTATAACAAATTGTTAATTTGAACATCAGAATACAATTTATGCATTAATTTCGATGAATAAACAAACAAAAAACATGAGTAAATATATATCAGAAATTTTTCCAATCATTATCCTTTTCATTTGTTGACTTCAGACAAGAAAAGAACGAAGGGCTTCTGTATAATTTTGTAATTAATTTATTTAAATGTTAATTCGAAATTATTGTCAATAGTAGTTTATGCCATTGCCATTGTCTGGTGTGATGTATTAAGCCTGCATCGTGGAGGTCCAATATTATGTCTTTATGTTAAAACAAGGATCGAACTCTGGAATATTTTTATGTCCCTTGGGATTTCATTTACGTCGCAAATCCGCAAATCCGGTGGTTGCGTGTAAGAGACAAGTCAACACGCCCACTCCAAGTACAACCACTGAGCGATCCCCCATTCTCTTACACTTACACATAAATACTCCATAAGACATTGTTGTAGGATGCAAGTCGCTAACAAATTATGATAAATTCCCGTGTCTGGCTTCCATGGCTTTCAGCAGCCGCGTCTTGAGCATTGATTCATCACGATTAAAGTTGCAGTGCGGTGATTCTCAAAACGTCGTCCAGCGTAGCCTCGAATATAAACATTAAATGAGTACAACGTAGAATTTCAAACGTGAATTAATTCAAAATACAAGAGAGAATAATTTCGTACTGAGAAATGAGTATAACTGAAAGCATATCAACAAGGAAGAGTTGAATCGACTACATACATTTTTATATAAACAGTTAACCAAAATATCGCTTCCAGATATTATTAATTTTTGGTTGACAAAGCTTGAACGCGGCTTAATTCTATATTAAAACGCGAATCAACGACTTTTCATTATCAGGAGGATGAGTCCATGTTTTAGATAAACATAATATAACACAAATTATATGCTGAATATTTCGACACCTGATAAACTTGAGGATGGCTATCTGACTTAAATTGATAGAAGAATCAAGACAGCTAATAAAAATTCACAAACTAAGCATCCGTCATTTGGTGAACTACCGTGAACCGTTGAAACAAACATCAAACCAGGTATAAAACATAAATATTTTTTAAAAAACATCAAACTGGATTTTAAACATGTATATTAAAAATAAACGTTTTTAAAAAAAAGTAAAAATCCAAGTTTTTACTACAAATTCTTTATATATGAGACATAATACTAAAAGTATGTTCAATATAATGCACACCGCAAGACAGACCAGCATAAACATTTACATATTGTGAACATATTATAAAAATATGTTCCAACTTAAAAAGCTAAATTTTTTAAAACAAATCCTTTATATATGAGACATAACTAAAAGTATGTTCAATAAAATACACACCCCACGAGAAACTAGCATAAACATTTACAGATCGAGAAAATATTATAAAAATATGTTCAATATTATACGCACCTCGTGACAAACTAGCATAAACATATACATGCTGCATAGAGATAGTCGAAACATTTATTAATATAATTACAGTACATTCGATCGATGTAAATTTTGATAGATCTTTTTTATCGTCGCCACGAGCCTGCCTGCAAAATTTCAACTCGATAGGAAACCGGGAAGTAGGTTAAAAATCGATTCAAAGTTTTTACGACAGACAAGCAGGCGCTACGAGTTAATATAAAGGATTTTGAAAATCTAATTAGTTGTAAAGCATAGTAACACCAATTTAACAAACTTTTTGTAAAACAATAAAAACAAAAGACAAACATCATTAAAATTAAACCCAAATGATGTAGGAACTCGTCTGCTTCACAAGCTATAACAATTGACCATTGCGCTAAACCAGGTGTTACAAAACTGAAATAATTCAACTAAGCTCTTTTCGCTATTTTAAGGAAATACTTAAGTTACTACATTAATTGTCCTTATTTTTCAGATGATATTATTTGATATGCGATTGTTAGAGAGAGATCACGTGATGTATGAAGACCAGAAGGCTATGCGCGCCGGTTAAAGGGTGTAGAGATGAAGACAAGATGGTCACTGAATGTGTTCGACTTATGGACATATATTATTATTATTATTTTGTAAAAAGTATACATGAGTTCTAGTCTTGGATTAAAGTTACTTGTTTTATAAAGGATTTCTTTGTCTAATGTAAGCCGGAGTGTGTCAGTGATAAACGCCTACAAGTGTGAAAGCGGCCCCAACAAGAAATTAGTTTCATTATTGAATAACTTTTTCTTAATTCATTTCTGTCATCTTATTAAATACGAGCAACAAAGCCCGTTCAATGACTTCCGCCATCGTTTAGAGTGGCATGTTGTAACTCCCCTCTACAGCCGTCTCGACCGGCCATACCTGTGGATCACGTCAAAAAGATTATTCATTATGGTTATAATAAATAACCCGTAAAAACAAAGTTTTTGACTATAAATCCCCATGCATACCGCTCAAAAGGAAGTCTTGGAAATAAATACTGCACAAAAAAAACCTCGCTTTGAACGTCTGTTTAAACGTGTTCAATATGTAAATGAGATTTAATTTTTCTGATTGGCTGTGGGAGTCTGTAGGAGTTTGAGGGACCAATCGCTTTCGATGACCGGACAGAAAATTGCCTTCTTTTATATAGGATGTATTATTTAAATGAATCCTATTATTTGAATCGAGGGAAGAATTGTTTCATCTTAGCTAATTCCCTTGACAAAATCACAGTCAAAAATAATTCAACATACTTGACACAACATAACATCATCCACAGACAGGGAACTTAACTATCTGCTTCAACATATTGGCTTCAAGATTACCATGTAACCGATAATTTCATTCGTCAATAATTAACGACAACCCTCACTTACATTCTCACATTAACCAGGAGTTACTCCCATTTAAGCTGTTGAAAAATCGATTTTCTACGACGGTCCTCTACTTACATTGTTATGGTCCCTACATTCAAAGTCATGAGATGGGGCAAACGCAAACTTTGGACCATTTACTAGTTTAGCTGTATTCATAGGGCGAGATTTCACAAAGTTATAATTGAAATGAACCTAAATAACAACTTTAAATGATGTATATTTTCAAACGGTTAAGTATGTTACAATAGTCTTATTTGTGATAGAGCTACTTTTATGATAGTATAGACCTTGTGGTTCAGAAGGTTTGAAGTATAGATGTATGTACTCGGCTATTTTTCCATCAGCTGCCCGGGTCAAAATGAGACCTTCCTTCCGATATTTGATGAGAGCAGCTAAAAGAAGAAGTGTAAATGGAGCACCGCGTTGATGCTGGAGTGTTTGCCTCGAGGGGCGCTGTGGGGAAGATGATATGAAAACTCGAGGCAGAAGGAGAGATGGCTTAACTACATCCGGTCTCATTCTATTCCTGGTAGACACACACATTCAGTGGACACACGCATTCAATGCTGGACACACGCATTCACTTCTGGACACACGCATTCAATGCTGGACACACGCATTCAATGATGGACACACGCATTCACTGGACACACGCATTCACTGCTGGACACACGCATTCACTTCTGGACACACGCATTCAAAGCTGGACACACGCATTCGATGCTGGACACACGCATTCACTGGACACACGCATTCACTTCTGGACACACGATTTCACTGCTGCACTCGCGCATTCACTGCTGGACACACGCATTCACTGCTGCACTCACGCATTCACTGCTACACTCACATATTCCTGCTGCACTCATGCATTTTCAGGTGGACGCAAGAATTTCCAGCTACAGACAGGCGAGTACAAATAACTCCTCACTTCGATACAGGAGTACGAGTGAACGGTTATATACAGCCCAGACGTGGCTAAATATGCCCAGGTTTTCAAAATTCGTTACAGTTAACAGTTAACAAACGAGTCTAAATGTGTCACTACTTTAAACACACGTTGCTAAATATGTCCGTCTTTAAATGTCGTTAATTACAACAGAAGTGGCTCAAAATGACCGTATTTCAAATATAACTACAGCTAACAGGTTAACAATTTTGTTTATTTCCATCCTGACATCATTGTCCTTGAGTATTGATAAAATCCACATGTAAAAATCTATCCATTTCGCCTTCAATAGCCGGAGATATCCTTTCATAAAGAACTGTTTTGTTTTTTTTGTTAATTTTTTTAAAGGCGCACGCGCATACACGCATACGTGCAAACACTCGAGACGGTTAGTCCATCAGCAAGACGAGAGATTAATCTCATCTCCAGGGAGAGGAAAGATGGAACGAGAAGGTCAGAAAAGAAGAGGTGTGGTGAATGGCTGCTACAGCCGCCCTGAGGGTGGGACATTAGGAAGGACCGGTAATAAGGATAGGGGTGGGAACAATTGATTTACGATTGAAATAACCGCCCCTGGGTTCATTCCTTCTTGGCGTGGAGAGATAACTCTTGGCGTATTTGTGATTAGAGATTTCTCCAGGTGCTCAGTGTAAACCTTTGTGTTAAAACTGGCAAACTTTTTCTTGTCTAATCATCTCAGACGAAAGTCTAAAACTACTGCCCTGTTGATTTCTGTTACTAGCTAACAGATTCTAGTAGTTCTGTTATTAACTCTTGGAATCTACTAGTTATGTTATTGGCTCTTGAAATCTAGTAGTTTTGTTATTGACTCTTGGAATCTAGTAGTTTTGTTATTGACTCTTGGAATCTACTAGTTCTGATATTAACTCTTGGAATCTAGTAGTTCTGTTATTGGCTCTTAAATTCTAGTAGCTCTGTTATTGACTCTAAGAATCTGGTGCTCCTGTAACTGTCACTAGTGTCACTCAAATGAGTAACAGTGCGGGGATAATGAACAGGCCCGGAGGTCTCTCATGTCCGACTGTCCGACCATTATATGAACACACACATCTTGTATGTAAGTACTAACGCACTTTTAGCTAAAAATCAATTATTTCTACTGTAAACTTTAAGGACAAAGATTTTCACGTAAATGTGTGGATACGTTATTTATTTACTTTTTTTTTTCAAAATGGCATCCGTTTTTTAAGGCCAAACTATTATCAGGAGTAGGCGCACTCTAAGATGTAGTAAAGATGAACTTGAAATAATTTTTCTCTTAACTTCCAAGAGAAAAACCATTTTCGGAACATCAAACATTCAAATATAATAGCATTGGCTATTGGAAGGCCACTTCAGACTTGTCATCAGTAATACAACTGGTCAGTCCACTTATTTTCTTATCCACTTTACTTATATTACAAGAAAGTCTCGACATCGGGGAGCAGCAGACCATCACCGTCGACGGCTGAGGTCATCCCAAGGACAAAGACCGCGTGCAAGAATGCTCCAGGCATCTCTATCCTGGGCTTGTCAGCTCGGAAAGGGTTATGTTAAGAATTGCACATACAAGCACATACATATAATCATATGTATAACAATAATAACGATGCGCGATCATCAAAAACAAAATGTAAATATACGCACTGTTCAGTTCACAGATATAAATAAACATATAAACATGTAAGACTCGGAATTCAAGCTCAATATCAAGCCCACTCAGCGATACATCCATAGAGATTTCATGTGTATCCACTAGGAGGAAGTCCGTTGGAGCTGTGGCACAAATAAAATCTCAGTTTTCCCTCGGACAACAGACGATTTATACTTTAATTATTTAACGTATAGGGAAATAGAAGTTTTATAGAACACACAACATTTAAATCAGACAATCTAAAGCCATCATGGAGTATAATCCGAGCTATAAAACTAACGGTGCAAATCGAAATTATATCGAATTCCTTGCTACATTAATTCGCAACTCGCTACTTTTACCCAGGAAGCCAACTTATGTTGCTAATGATCTACAGGGACAGGAGAAATGTATTAGTGATTAAAGTTTGAGAACCACTGAAATAAATCAAAGCCCGCGCTGGTCAAATAATGGCGTCCATCATTACCTTGGCCTGTTTATTTCTGTGTGCCTCCATTCAACGCCCATTAACTTGCTGTAATGCTTCTTCACTTTCCTTGTTTACTTTTTTCCCTCTGTGTGTGTTTTTTTTAATAGCGCAAGTAAGCATAGAGTGGATCGATCACAGCAAACCATCGAGATATCAGCTCAAAGCCACAGTAAGCCACCACGATTTCTGTTCACAGTAACAGCTAACCATCTAACAATCGGTTCACATTCATAGCTAACCATCTAACCATCAGTTCAAAGTCATAGCTAACCATCTAACAATCAGTTCATAGTCATAGCTAACCATCTAACAATCAGTTCACAGTCATAGCTAACCATCTAACAATCAGTTCATAGTCATAGCTAACCATCTAACAATCAGTTCACAGTCATAGCTAACCATCCAACCATCAGTTCACATTCATAGCTAACCATCTTACCATCAGTTCACAGACATAGCTAACCATCTAACGATCAGTTCACAGTCATAGCTAACCATCTAAC
>MUZC01000179.1:590181-617544 GCA_002072015.1 Radix auricularia | reverse complement strand
GGGGGGTGTCCGACATTTGTGACAGAAAGGAGGAGGGGGTTAAAAATGGTAAAAAATAGCATGCCATACTTTATGGACGGCCCCTTATCTTATATGTTTGAAATGTACAACTCACTTTTGTGAAATAAGAAAATCAGGTTGGAGGTGGGGTGTAAGTCTATACAATCTTAAGGAAATATAATTAATTTAAGCTTCTTTAAATCTCATGATTTTTAAGGAAAAAAATGTATGGTGTGTAAATAAAAAGACTTTGTTAATTTATCTGACATGTTTTTGTCCTTTCTTGTCGTAATGTTTACATTGAGAAAAATGTAACATTAAAATTATTTTATTTTTTTTTAAAAAAAGATTATAACTTTTTATTCCTAATACTAATACAAAAAATAAATAGTTGTCAGGGTGCCTTAAAAGGAAATTTGTTTGAATAGAATTTAGCAGCTAAGACTTCTTTTGACTGAAAACAATTTAGAATGAAATATGTGCTTATGTATTTGATAACTCCACTTGCACAGATAGGTACACATTACATTGAACCACTTATTTTCTATATCTATATAAAAAATGTGAATTGCCTGTTTTTGTTACTTCACTTGAAATTTTCAGTTTAATGACGTCATACATCTTATTTTTTGCTTTAATCAAAATTATCGATTAATTATTCGGTAATTTTTCAAAAGTCAATGATTAATTTTAATTTAATCGATAGCAGCCCTAATGTAAACAGTTATTGTCGACAAACGATTATGACGAATTTGCCGCTTTTGACAAAAGCCTTTTGATCCAGCACAAACAAGTAGTTAAACTGTTTAAAATTAGGTGACATATGTCACAATTCATGTCTTATAATATCCCGTATAGAAAAAGCGTTTGTGATAGATAGAATATGTCATATCGCATTAAACATGGAAAAACTACATAAGGCATCGTCCATAAGGGGCCGTCCATAAAGTACGTCACGCTATTTTTGACAATTTAAAACTCTAATTATGAAAAGAACAGAAAAAAAGTTGGCATGAAGTCACGCACCGAAAGGGAAGGGGGGGGGGTGTTTAAGAAATGTGACGTCACATCGAAATTCGCAACTTTAAATAAAAGTTCCACTTAAATATTTTATTGCTTACAATTTATATATTGACGTTTAACGTGGCTTCCCAAGTGTTACGATATCAGAGTACATGCTTACAGTAAATACATACTTAAATGACAAAACAGTGATTTGAAACAAGCTGATTGTCAAATGGAAAATACAGTTTTTATGAGGAGGGGCAAACTTTTGTAACGTCATTTTGAAAGAGGGATCTAAGTTTTCTGACGACAAGAGGGGAGGGGTGGGGTGAAAATCGGCAAAAAACGGGTGACGTCATTTATGGACGACCTCAAAGGGAACAGTTTTTGGAACTTGTCCCTAAAAATAGGATAAATTATAGTAAATTCTGATCAGGGGCGTCGCTAGGGTTGGTGTCACCCGGGGCGGTAGCTCATGGTGTCACCCCTTCATGATTTAAAGGGGAACGTCCATAAATGACGTCACGTGAGGTTACCAATTTTCACCCCCCCTCCCCTTTTCACCCGCGTCATACTTTGTCACAAAAACGTAAACCCCAACCCCTTGTTCCGCTATGACGTCACAAAGCTTAGACACCCCTCTCCCAAGCCATAATTTTCTCAATAAAAATTAGCATGTTGCAAATACGTATTTAGTCATTTAAATATGTATTTAGTGTAAGTATGCACTCTAGTATCGTAACACGCGGGAGAGCCATTGAAAACGTCATTAAAAAATTGTAAACAATAAAATATTTAAGGGGACTTTTATTTAAAGTTGCGGGTTTTTTTGGATGTGACGTCACATTTTTAAACACACCAGCCCCCTAGTCACACATCGTCACCAATGCGTGACCCCTTCCCCTATGGTTGAATTAAAGGGAGGGGGCTGAGCGGGCTAAAGCCAGGGGCCCCTAATAATTTAAATGTTATCATGATGTATAATAAAGATGGGCCAATGTTTGTATGAATCCCTGAAAATGCCTTGAACAGTCATAAGTCAATGCTGCAGTTATAAGTAGGAAGTATAACAGAGTCTGGGCTAATCTTTGTAAGAAATGCAGTGCTGCTCAGTTTGTGCCGTGTACAGCTTATTCCCTTCACTTGGTTGGGAAACGTGGAGCAGTTGTCTTCTGCAAAATCTTTATACCTGACTTGTTGCATCTACTCATCGTCGACAGATACCATCAAAACACATAAAATTGATACATTGACACTATTTTCCGTTCACAGCACAAAACACGTGTTTCATACTCAGTCAACTCGCACCCTCATATCACGTCAATACAACAACACAACACGTCTCTAACAAATATTGCTGCACTGAAAGAAGTAGCAACTAACGAAAATCAGCCCCGTGTCTGTTGACTTGAAGCAGAAAGATTTCGGAAGGAACTTAAACAACTTAAAGTCGCTATGTTGAATTTGGGTAAATTTTTTAGAGAGATTTCAGAAAACAAAATTATCCCTTCAAGAGCCGAGAATATCTTTGATTTCAGCCAAGTATTTGAAGTCACTCATTGAGTTTGTTAAAAGACAGCATTTTTAATTTGATTCATATGAAGACAAAGGAAAGGACAAGTCCGTGGGGAAAAAAAGAGTATAAATAATCGATAATACTATCAAAGAAGAGAAAGTGTCAGTTTGATATCACCAAAATGGTATTTATGGTAATCATTGAAAACTTTTTGAAGCCCCACAACATCGATTAAGCGAATTAAAGACATTCATTCTGAGCTCAGCAATGACGCCATTCGATGGGCAGCAGCCAAGTTAATGAAGAATATTAAAGTGATTTCGAAGACTGCTTACCTTCACAATTAGTCCAATTTTTAGAACTCTTAAAAGACTTATTGTCCAGCCCCAGGCTTAGGGTAAGGAAAAGGAAGTAGCACAATGCGAAACTCAAAACAAGTCCACAGAGCTAAAAATACATTTTGCTGCTTTGGAATGAGCTAAAATTCAGTTATTTACAAATGTAGCATCGCACTTCACATCTATCTCTCAATGATGACTTCAAACTACAGCAGAGAGCGATCCTTTTCAAAGTTGAAATAAATACAAAAATGAGTTAGAATTCGTATTGGACAACCATGACTGAATATGCTCTCTCTAATGACTATTGAAAAGGAACTTGTAAGCTTATTTAGCTTTACTGACTTGATTGAAAACTTCGCCATGAAAAAAATCGCAAACTTAAGTTGTAGGTTGAAATAATAATAAATATTTTTATAACTTTTTTTATTTCAAATAGAGAAAACAATTCGTTACCCCATAAAAAAAACAAACGTTGAAAAAAGCACAGTAAAAATAAAGAATAACGCGTAATATTATTCTTTATGTTGGCTCGTTTGTAACCATGAAACAGTTAAGTAGGGATGGGACCGTCGTAACCGGGGGACTATTTATATACAAACATGCATATCCATGCTTGCATGTCTTTAATAAATATAACAAAATATTAATTCAAAGACATTGAATTCAAAATTTCCTTCTTAAAAAACAACAAAGAAAACTTGAGAAAAATTGACACCCCCCCACTAAGGTGGAGGATATAGTGAGGTGGGATTCATTCATGCTGTTAGTGTGTTAAAGCCTAAATGGCTTTAAGTCCAACCTTTTTAAAGATCTCCCTGCTGCGACTGTTTCTTTATTTTCTTAGTTGTTTTAATGTTGTTTGTGTGCTGGATTTTTTTTTTATTATTGCAAGTTAACTGATTTTAAAAAAATAAAATCTTTGTGTTTACTGTATGTCATCGTATTTCTTACTTTCTTTCTAGTTGAAAGAAATGTGTATTCTTTGTTTTTCTAACATAAAATCCTACAGTAAAATTTTTGGCTTTGGTGTCACCCCCCTGATGGTGTCACCCGGGGCGGCCCGCCCCCCCCACCCCCCTCACGACGCCACTGATTCTGATGTCATTTTATCTTTAAAGGTGCCGTACATAAAGTATTTTTAAAACATTTTTACCCCCCCNCCCCACCCACCACAAATCTCGGACCCCACCCCCACTTAAGTACGTCACACTTTCAAACAAAAGTATTGTTTTTTTTTATTCACAAAATAATTAAAATTTAAGATTAAACACCATGACGTAACACATGGCCGGACACCCCATCCTCACTGTCACAAACTGTCACAGTTTGTTACATACCTCCCCCCTCTGGAGTGTGACTGAGACACAAGGACCGTCTAGGTCACGGTGGTTGAGTGGCAGTGCGCTCAACTGGCGTTCCGATGGTCATGGGTTCAAAACCATTTTTAATTTTTTTTAACGATTAATCGATTAATTAGTCTTTAATTTCCGCATTTTTTTTAACAAGCTGAGTTTTTTTAGTTGGCTACTGATTAGGCTCATTTAAAGCCAAAGAAATTATTATCTCGGATATAGAAATTTTTACGGTAAATAGTTTAACCTATTTTGCTGTCTACTTTCCATTGTAGTAGCAGTTACATTCTCTTATTCACCATTTGGTAGGTAATTTCAATTGTTACCATTTCATTTCGTACCAAGACCAAAGATTGTAGGAATAATTATTAGTGATGTGTTATTTTCTAGTGGCACTAATTCATCAAGATTAATAGATGGATAACATATTAAATTTAAGTTTGAACAGTAAATTTATTCAGTATACATATTTAATGTGGCTAGCGTTACGACAAGATTGTCGTAACAGCAGACGACCCGGTCGGATGTTGCTAGCGTTACGACATGTCGTAGCGCTAGTCAGGAAATTAGTGCTACGACATACGCAACTTCTGCTACAACTAATTTTAGTCACTCTTTGCAGTAAACACCTGGAAAGAATTAAATCTTAACAAACTCTTATAATACGACATTATTTATTTGTGTGTGTATTAATTCTAAAAACTAAATTTATTTTAATAAATTATTTAAATAGGTTTAATTGGGACGCGGTGGTCGAGTGGTAGCGCGCTCGACTGTCGTACCGATGGTCACGAGTTCAAATCCACACGAAGGCGAGGATTTGTTCACGGGACCTGAGGAGTCCCCGAGTCACCCCGCTCTGAATGGGTACCTAACTAGACAATAGTTAGGCAGCTGGGTAATGCGTGGAACCTTTATAGCCGTGGCCTGTGACCGCTGCATCACCTGCCAACAGATCATCTGTCATTAATGGTCTGTGGACGCAATTATCTTCTTCATAGAAGGAGCGTCTGTATATCTAAGATAAGAAGATAATTTTAATATTGGTCTACCAATTATAAATATATCAGCCGATTTTGCTATACTAAAGTATACTTGTGTAAGTGATGCCGATGCATTAAAATTTAGTATACTGTAAAGCCAAAGCCTAAAGCCGTAAATGAAAAATTTTCAAGCAACTGATTCGCGCACAATCGCAAGAATGTAGGCCTAAAATAATTCGTTTCGTGTGGAATAATAAAATGTGTCGTGTGCAGACTTGTCACAGGAAACCATTCCATTCGTCCTTCTACCGCATTTTCACTCTATTACTAATACCATTACTATTGAGGGGGGGGGCAGGTAATAACAATCGCACAGGACTAGGCCTGTCAACCGGGACCCGGGTACCCGTTGCCATCAGATTACCCAGGTAGTAAAATTCCGCCCGGGTACCCGTGAAAATGTAACTTTAATGTCTATATTAACGGAGGCCATTGGCTCCCATTCGGCTTCTTTTTTTTTTTTTTTTTGCGAAATAATTTTTCTACAAATTACGATAGAGAAACATTATCTTAAATATACAGACGCTCCTTCTATGCAGGAGATAATTGCGTCCACAGACCATGAGAGATGATCTGTTGGAAAGTGATGCAGCGGTGGCAGGCCACGGCTATAGGGGTTCCACGCATTACCCCAGCCGCCTAACTATTGTCTAGTTAGGTACCCATTCAGAGCTGGGTGACTCGGGGACTCCTCAGGCCCTGGGAACAAATCCTCGCCTTCGCGTGGATTCGAACTCGTGACCATCGGTACGACAGTCGAGCGCGCTACCACTCGACCACCGCGTCCCATTTTCAAATGAAAATGTTTGTTTGAAATAAATGCAGTAAATTATATCTAAGGAGAAATATATGTCAACGGGAAATCTACTTTGATGCATCTTTTTCTCTCAACGTGAAACAGAAATCGCAAACGCAAAAAGGTTTTGGCGCTTTAAAAGAATCATATAGATAAGGAAAATAAAAGTCCTCAGCCAAAAATAATGATGTTAGAGATAAAAGCGGCGTTTGTTAGTAAAAAAAAAAATCCCTTCTGTGACGGTAAATTCGCTTTGAAATACACCGATTGATACTAGCTGTTGTTTATCTACCCCCCCTCTCCTCCCTTCATTCATATAACCCACACCCCTTGCATTCGCTTGTGCTTCTTGTGTGAATTAACACGTGTTGACCTAGAAAAACTGATGCACAAGGTTGTCAGTATTTAAAGTTAATAAATTAATCAATTACTAACAATTTCAAATGGGTAAGTCGTCGGCCGTGGGGCGGGACTGCATAGAGATGAATGAGGTGGTGTTTGATATTGTTAATAAAAACATCCCTGCTTTAAACATTAAAGTTACTTTGAAATACGCCAACATAGGATTTCCGATTGTAGACGTTTTTTTAAATCTCCCCCCTCCCCCCCCAATTCGATTGTGTTTTGCGTGTGTTCGTTCCCACGAGTGCCTCATTTTAAAAAAAAATAATAATACACCAAAATTTGTAATTTTTAAAAAGTCAATAAATTAGTTAATAACAGTCAAATAAAATGACGTTTAGCACCTACGGAGAAGGCGATCATACATTTGTGACGAAGGGGTGTGTGTTTTAGAAATGTGACATCACATCAAAACGTGCAACTTAAAATGAAAGTTCCACTTAAAAACTTGAATGCTTACAATTTATTTATTGACGATTTACATGAATTTACACGTGTATCGATTTAATAGAGTTCAACTTCACATTAAATACAAACTTAAGTGACAATAAAGTTATTTCACAAATGCTCATTTGCAAAAGGGGTACAGCTATTATGGGGGAGGGGGGCGCGGCTGCAAATCTTTGTTCTAAGGGGGTTCTAAGTTTTTGTGAAAATGGCGGGGAGGGGGGGTATAAATCAGCCAAAATCACGTGACGTCACTTTTAGATGTTGGCCGTGTGGTTACTGAGAAATAAGGGGCATGGAAGGTGGCTAGGTTGCATAGTATAGCTGTATGACGGTGAAAATTATGTGATGTTTTGAACGGGTAACCCGGGTACCCGTTCGAAATTTGGACGGGTACCCGGGCAGCCTTTTTCAAAAAATTAACAGCCCTACACAAGACTCCTCGTTTTTTCGACTTTTTTCCCCATTACTTCGTGCTGCAGTTTGTGTCCCTTTTCTCAGCCCCCCCGCCTCTCTTTGCACTATTTATGACTAGCAAGTCTGCGGGGCATGATGCGCTATGCCTCCTTCGTCTGACAATGGCTTTCCCCGCTTGCGTTCAGCACTTTTTAGCGATGCCTTCAATTCAGAGAATTTTCCAAAAATATCTTCCAAACAAATAAGTAACAGAGATGGCTTATAGTCATTTTTTAAACTCACCTTTTTCGTTGTTGATGCCGACTGAGTGTAAACTTGCTAATCAAAAGAAAAAAAAAAGTATTAGCATAATTAAATACAGTTTTAGTCGTAACTGTAAGTAAGCACATAACACATTTTTACGACTGTCGTAGCAGCAGACGACCCGACCGGATGTCGTAACTCTAGCCAAGCATATGTGGATTGGCTAGTGTTACGACTAGTCTAAAATCTAAATATTTTTATTTTAACAGATTTAGTCAACGTATCTGCTTTTCAGAATAATAAAAAAAAATATCAGCATACTCATTATGATTTTTAAAAAAAAAATAGTAATACAGTCGAAACCGCTTAAGTCGACGGCGTTGGGGTATGAAAAATGGCATCGACATAACCGATGATCGAGTTAAAGCGAAAACCAATATGGCGGCAAAATATTAACATGCGCTTGAAATTTCTTTATGTACGTGTTGTGCGTTAATTAGTGATGGGACGATTAATCAGAATCGTATCGGAATATCGGGACCCTATTTCTTCACTCTTTCTTAAGGTTGTTCATTGTTAAGACCGTTCGTTTTTAAAGACCGTTTAAGTTTAAATATAACGCCGTTTTGCGGTGATTCCCAGATTGAGCGATACTGATACTGTGCTTCGAAGCCACTTGCTTGATTTTCAAGCTACATAAATAAGTAACCTACACATCCCCTCATTGTCCCCGAACCATTCTCTTCCTAATCATCTTCTTTGGGTCTTACAATGGACTCAGAATGGTCTATCGTGACCTATATATGACTCATGACAAAGCGAACTCTTCTCTATATAAACGTACACAAATAAATTAGGTACTCCTTTTGAACGTTTGAACCTTCAACTTTGACATATTTTAATTAATTCTAACCAATAGTTAAATGGCTTTTGCACACGGCAAATTCTTATGAATGAAACAATGAGAACAAAGCAGTAGTACAGTACATGTAATGGTCAAAATGAGGTTGAAGGATGAATGGTTGCCAATGACAACAAGTTTGCACACGGTACATTTTATTATTCCATACGATCCCCTCAGCTTACAATTCCTTCGGTAACTTGATGCTAATAGGACTAACCAACAACAATGGTGGGGGTGGGTAAACTGTCTGTAGTCTGTTATATTATATATTTTAAAATCTGGGGAGCCTTGTTTACAGTAAGCAGCCTATGATTTTGGTATCGTCCCATCACTAGCGTTAATAAATGATAATGTTCATGCACGTGTTTTTGGAGGTTTTTTTTAACACAACAGCATTGCCGTTATTTGTTTGATGAAGCTATCGGCATGCTATAAAATTGTACATACATGTTTGCTAACAACAAAAGGTATATGTGCACCAACTGACAGCAGAAATTTACAAATTTAAAATAAAAACCAACGTCGATTATCGATAAAAACTAAGAATTTCAAAAGCCGGCGATTGCCATAGTACCAGAAGCAACACAGCGCTGAGAGCAAAACGCAAGTGGGCTGTGATGTCACCAGCAGACCCTGATGTGGCAGAAACTTGGTCCCTTGGTTATAAAAAAATCATAGCTAACATTTTCTAAAGCTGGCGATTGGTCATGGGGATCCAGATAACCGATGTTAAGTGGTAAATTTGACCCTTTTTTGTGCTCGTGTTATGAGGTTTCGGCGACTTAAAAAAATCGAATTAAACTACGAGAAAATGCTAAGACAAAGAGAGAATTTGGCGGTTCCAATAAAAAACGTCGACATAATAGGGTGGTCGAGCTAAGCGAGCTCGAGGTAAGTGGGTTCCACTGTAAATGAAATTTTAATAAAAAACATGACGACAGCGGAATTCGATCCCGCTATCAATATTGTCATATCATTTTTGAAGCAACCGGACTATCACTTGATCTAGCGAAGCTGATGAGAAAGTGTAATTTTTTTAATTTATAACTGTTTTTCATTTAATGATGGCTCAATCTAGATTTTTTTTTAAACCTTTAAAATTCATTAATAAGCTTATCTAGTGATCATGATATTTCATTATGAGAACTATAGTTTATTATTTAAGTATTAGTAATAGCATAATTGAATTACAGAAAATTGTTTACGACATGTCGTAACTTGTCATAACGGCAGACAACCCGCGCGGATGTTGCTGGCGTTATGACATGTTGTAGCACCAGCCACATCCGCGCGGGTTGTCTGCCGTTACTTTGTCGTAGCAGTAGACACTCCGTTAAATATTTACAGTTTACCAAACTTTTACTTTTACTTTTACTAAACACTTTTTTTTGTCACTTTCACTTACTAAACAGTGAAACATTACTGTGCTCTACTCATGTCCATGTACTCTGTACTGTAGTCTGTAGTCTCATCACTAGAATTAGATTAGTCATTAGTTTTAGTCTAGTCATTAGTAATTTGTCTGTAGCAAACACTTCAAACAGGGTGAGCCTGACAAAATCAAAATGTAACAAAAGTCAAAAACAGCAAAAACAGTTTTCTTTCGACAAAGAGCCTTCCGCAACAAACAGTACACAAATAAAATGAAAATTATATGAAGTAGATATAAAATAAAAACTTAGCTGCCGTGAAATCAAATGAATCAACTCAATGAGAGCAATACAATAAAAAATTTTAGAGGAGAGTAGGCGGAGGCAATCCTCTTGAATCCTGGTCCCAAATTATTTTGTGTGTTTTTATCACATAAAAAATGCTCAGGCCGTTACTTACGGAAACGTCTTCATTATAACTTAGAAACACTTGCATCATTATTGACACGGTGGTCAAGTGGCAAGCGAGCTCGACTGGCGTACCGATGGTCTTGAGTTTGAATCCATGCGAAGGCAAGGATTCGTTCCTGTGGCCTAAAGAGTCCCTGAGTCACCCAGCTCCGAATGGGTACCTAACTAACAATGGTTAGGCAGCTGGGTAATGCGTGGAACCCCCAAAGCCGTGGCCTGTGACCGCTGCATCACTTGCCAACAGATCAACTGTCATGGTCTGTGGACGCAAATATCTTCTGCATAGAAGGAGCGTCTGTATATCTAAGATAAGATAAGACAACAATTTGTTAATCAATACATATTTCAGGTATTTTCATATTTTATGGCAGTTAGACGAGCCGCTCCAATAAACATTATTCCCATTGGTTTACCTTTAATACAAAAAGTCATCAACAAAGTTTTTCGCCAACTATTTTCAAATGATGTATGATAATTTCAATTACTCTGTATTTAGTATTTATTGACTAGTTATCAGACAATAAATAACATATGCTGTGTTCTGTCAATAAATAAAATACTTTGATGTACTATACTTCCTCTTATTAGTGTAAAATAATTTGGGACCGGGATTCGGAGGAATGCCAGAGAGTAGTATGAGTATGAGGCTTATGAACATATATTAATATAATATTATATTACAACCTTATTGATATATTTATATACTCCTTTCCTATATTAATATAGGAAATATTACTCATAATACTCTCTTCTTACTATTGCTCTCATTGACTCTGGATTTCACCGCAGCTAACTTTTTATTTCTATATATTCGTTTTATTTGTGTACTGTTTGTTGAGAAAGGGTCTTTCAAAGAGTCTGCCAAAATGTTAGCTGTTTTGTTAGCTCTGGTCAGGCTCACTCATACCCTGTATACATGTTATCCATCTACTAATGTAAAAGCCTGATAACAGTCTCACCCACATTTAATTCATTAAGAAAATGAGACTAATTTCTGTTTTTTCATGAGTTACTCAGTTACTTGTAATACGAATAATAATATAGTTACTTTTAATTGTAAGCATTGTAAGAGTAGTTATTTATACTCTTAAAATGCTTACAAGTTACTTACACTTACATGACTCATACTCATGGCTAGGCCTGTCAACGCGTATCCGGACCCGGTACCCGTTGCCGAGCAAACTACCCGGGTAGTAAAATGGTGCTCGGGTACCCGTGAAAATGTTACTGCAAAATCTTTAGCCACAGTGTTTGAAGCCACATTGTTTAAACTGTGGCCCTTCTGTGTTCAAAATTGGGCTCGCGAATAATTTATTAAATAAAAACTTTTGATTTCAATTATATAGACGTGAAATACGTCTGAAAAAGAAAACGCTTAAAAAGAAATAAGTGTTGAACGGAAATAAAACACGTCCCGACAAACTACAAAGTATTTTGATACACTTTTGTCCCCAGGAACACTAAAAAAAATTCATTTAAAACAAAAAGGTTTTAGTTCTTTGAATTGTTCCAGTAAGGAAAATAGAACACAGCGTTGATAACTACTGTTAACTAGTAAGGGCTTGGAATGACTTTGTTACCGATTGTGCGAGCCAATGTTGTTTATCTAATCCCCCCTCAGACTCCTATCCCCACCATAATTTTAAAAAAATTATTATTTCAACCATTCAATAATTTTCACTATAATAACAAAAATAAATATTGGGGGTGGGGGGTCCGTCCACTCAGTATGACACAAAATAGGACACAAGAGCGATAACTAGGAATGGCTAGAAATGAACGTGGTTTTGAAATACGCCGCTCATCTTTGTTACCGATTGAGACATTGAGACGTGCCTGACGTGCCAATTTACCCCCCCCCCCCACTAACATGTGTCTCCAATCCTATCCCTACGATTATCACCATACGTTTTATAAAAAATAAACACCTGCTATATTCTGTATTCTGTTTTTTTTTCCTTGGTGTTTAAATTTAAAAAAATCATGAGTCAATCATTGAACAATCTTCGCTGTATTACAAAAATAAATGCTGAGGGATGGGTCCACTAAGTAGGGGCAAGTACTGAAAAGTTTAGTTAATTAAAACAGTTGTTAGCTACAGTACAGCTTTGAACTAGAAAAAAACCCCGCCACGTCATCAACGATTAGCCCCCCCTTACCCGCTAAAAATCGCCTTAGCACCGTTCTGCTCATTGTTTTTACAACGCTGTACTATAGTAGTATTTCAATGTCATCATGTCATTTCCCATCGTTGACTCATTACATCAAATTTGCATTTCCACAATGAACAAAGCAGTAAAAGGCTAATGGTAGTAACAGTGTGCATAATGACGAACATTTGAGGCATTTCGAACGGGTAACCCGGGTACCCGTTCAAATTTGGGACGGGTACCCGGGCAGCATTTTTCAACAATATTGACAGCCCTACTCATGGCATAATAAAATTATAATAAATTAATAATAAAATTAAAGGCTTAATAACTTATTTCAATTGAATTAACTGACAATTTACACTAGTTATAATTAATACTGAAACAGCCAGTCTCAGCTATTTACCATAAACTATAAACCTAATAATAATTATAGTAATAATCATAAATAAAAATTGGCTCACAGCGCTTTACATGGAGATAATAACATACATATATTAATTAAATAACCATTCATATCATAATAACTATTAATAACTACATAAATTAAACCTTTAAATATTGGAGGATAGAAGAACCAAGAGTAAAGTAGTAATAATACATAAAAAAAGTAATTAATTCTAATTTAAGAAATACAACACACAGACAAAGATAACTTAATACAACCCTGAGATAGACATAAGGATAAAAACGCCTTCCTTATTCTTTATGCAAGAATAAACACATACAAATTCTTCTTTTTCTCATGGAATGGGTTGCCTGAACAGAATATCTAACACACTATCAATATTAAAAATTCAAATAAAGTGCAAGACTGGACACAAAGCATGGCCAAGCAAGAAACTTGAATGTTGACTGAGAATGTATCTACAGGGAGTTACGCCAATCTCAGCTTACACTAAATCGTTGTTACCAACGCGCCTCATAAAAATATGAAACATAATATTACATGTCATTCCAACTTTTTTAAAGCTTTTTTATCTGGTATGGTATTGTTAAATTTTTATAGCACTATATGATTTAAAATATTTCCCCAGTATCTTTAGAATCTCTGGCTTGTCCCTGAGAGAATCAAGTCTTTGTAAGCATTCACCGCAATGAGTTATCAGCTGTACAGAAACACAACTCTTGGCCACACACTGCAAGAGAGTCTGGATGAACTCATTCAGGTACGTTCAGTCTTTACTTTTGGTCAAAACAAAACAATCTAACAGGTAGGTAGAATCTTTACTTTAGGTCACAACAAAACAATCTAATAGGTAGGTAAAATCTTTACTTTTGGTCAAAACAAAACATTTTAAGTAACCTTTTTGTACTCCTTCAAAATATTAAAATATTAGTGTTATATGAAATAGTAAAATTGATCACAAGGATCAGTGCTTTTTTTTTTCTTTAAAAAAAAAAAGGTATGGAATGCATAGAGAAAACGCATTCCAGGCAGTAATAAAAATAAGTATTTGGAAACAGAGGGGCCTGAACGCTGACCCGGTGCGTTATGCAGGAAAAAAGCGCTGATCAGGACTAACTGAAAGTAGTCAGTATTAAAAACATATAAAACTTGATCATATTAGATGAAATATAAATAAAGTGGAAAATGATTGTCACTATTTTTCTTCAAGATGACATCTTATGTTATTAATTTTAAAAAAATTCTTTTAAAAATACTTTTTTGTTATTATTACTTTAAAAAAATATTTCTTAACCAATTAGTTCTTTATAATGGACCTGGTAGTCTAGCAGTAGCGCGCTGGGCTATCGAACCTTGTGAACGCTACTTCACTTGCCCCACAGGCCGTCATGGTCTGAAAATGGATTATTATTTTTATTTTTTATTTTTTTATGTGCATGTTTTAACACTTTATTCTCCATTGCAGATGGGACACATTTCTCCCCAGTTGGCCTTGAAAGTTTTGCTACAATTTGACAAGGCCATCAACACAGCTCTAGCTAATAGAGTAAAGGCTAAAATTTCATTCAAGGTAATTTTTTTAAGGATATTAGTTTTAAATGAAACTGTCACATAAATAATATAAATATAATACAAAAATATAGGGAGAAAATCACAGAGCTGCCAACTAGTTTGTTTCTGAGGGTAAGTTTGTGATTTTATAAAACGAAAGTATGACTTCATGCACAATTAAGGCAGTTAGTAGATATGAATGTTTAGATTAGTAAACATCCATTTTTATATTAACTGTGTTTTTAGTTTGTCTTTGTACATTGCATATGGTCTTCTGTTATAAAATTCTTTTTTTTTTTCTTTGTTAATTTCTTTTAACTATTACCCAAAAAAAATAAGATGAAAGAATGAAACTAGTCAAGCTAGAAAACTTTCTGAAATCAGCTTTGATTATCAAAGATACTATTAAACTGAAATCAGCAATGCTGCTATTGCAATTTCTGCATAAAAGAAGGAAAACTGCATGGACAACAATTGACAATATTAGATTATACATTCTCCATTATTTGGCTTCGTAAATTGATTTTTTTGAAACTATGATGAAGCATGAATTCCTTTCAATTTAAAATTATTTTTCATAAATTGTTTTTTATACTGTCTCTGTCTTAGGGTAAACTCAACACCTACCGTTTCTGTGACAATGTTTGGACATTTGTGCTGAACCAGGTTGAATTCCGTGAGGCCCCAGTCCAAGAGATCGCCAAAGTGGACAAAGTAAAAATTGTGGCATGTGATGGGAAGAGTATGCAAACTTAAGGATCTGTGTGTGTGTGTGAGAGAGAGAATCTTATGAGAGTTTGTGAGATGAATGAAAATCCACTTCTTTTGTTGTGGACAGCATGATTGAAAGTATGGAACTGGTACTTGAAGATTTTTTTAAAAATTTGGAATGCTTTAATATTGTTTAATTTTGTTGTCCTTGCTTGTCCTGTTCTTGGAACAAGATGATGTTAGTCATTTTTCTAATTGAAAATGCTGTGAAATGAAAGATTCATTATTTTGTCAAGACATTTTTTGGTAATATCTTCAGAGAAAGTTTTTTAATGAAAGTTTTAATCAGAATGTTCATTTTACGAGTTAAAAAAAAAAAATTGTATAAATAATCCTGCCATATTTCTTTAATGTTTCCACTTGTTCATAGGTTATGTTTATTTTACTACTACTATGGGACAACTCTAAAGATATTTGATGTATTACTTTAAGTTTTGTGTATTTGATGTCATTCTTTTGGGTAGAGATCTCGTGTTAATTTGTCTCAAAATCATAATAACACATGATCCGTCTACCCGCTGACAAGGCAACATATCATTTATATTGACAACATCACAAGGTTAGATATCATTTATATTGACAATCTCGTTGACAATAGCGTAATGTTAGATACACCTGATAGTTTACTAACTGTAAGTAAGGCTTCTGTTGTAATGTTAGATACACCTGATATGTAAGTAAGGCTTCTGTTGTAATGTTAGATACACCTGATAGTTTACAAACTGTAAGTAAGGCTTCTGTTGTAATGTTAGATACACCTGATAGGTAAGTAAAGCTTCTGTTGTAATGTTAGTTACACCTGATAGGTAAGTAAGGCTTCTGTTGTAATGTTAGATACACCTGATAGTTTACAAACTGTAAGTAAGGCTTATGTTGTATTTCCAACCATTTGTGGCTAGTAAAATAAAATAAGCTTGGCATCTCCATTGTTTACCGGTCTCCCACATATTTAGCAGTCAGACATTTCAAGTACAAGACAAACATTCTAACCTCATTGGAGGTGTTAAGAATTGTGGCTGAGATGAAATGTTAATGATTGTGGCTGTGATAGAGAAGAGATCATTGTGGTTAAAATTGATTAGTTATTTCAATTGTGGATAATGGAGGAAGATGAGCTACTAAATCTTAATGACATAATACAAGATTTCAACAATCAAAAATTCAACATTTTCATTGAAGGACCTCTTGATCCTTTTATATTATATTACCAGAGAGAATGTTTTAAAAAATTGTCTCCAGATTTACTCATAATTAATTAATCAGGTTGAAAGTTTCACTAGAAGAGACATTTAGTCATGTGGTAATTGATATTTTGATGGTAAGAGTAAGAGGTTGACAATGTTGACAATCCCAAAAAAAATTTTAAACACTATTTAATGTTAATTGTTCAAGTTATGTTCACCATATGATTTGTCTTTACCAATGTTTGCCAATATGAAGTGAACATTTGATTTAACTATTTTTTTTTTAAAAATTAAGTTCTCACTGGGTCTTTTTTTTCTTCTTCCACTAATTTTGTCTTAAATACCTCAGACATTTCATTAATATCTTTGTGTAATAAAGATATTTGTAACTTTTGAATTTTTATTTTGTCATTTCTTGCAATAACTGGTATTAGTAGTATTATTTCCATGGTGAACACATCCCTCTTGGTTTGGGAAACCATGAACCATAAGTTGATGCAGGTATAACAAATGTATATAACATATATAAATGACCTCATAATAATCCATGATTTACTGTCCGAAAGTCAAAGGTCAAGTCTGCTGTACTGGCTTGTTTCTCTCTCACTCAATGGGTTTCAATCAACAAGTTCAGAATTTAATTGTACATTTATTTATATGTTGACAACATGCCATGGGTAGAACTTGACCTAGTTATGGGTAGAACTTGACCTAGTTATGGGTATTTATTAAAAAAGTATTCAAAGATTGGCAGCCCACAGATGGCTCTGGTCTGCTTCAGTTTGCATGAAACTTTGGTGGGCAGCACACTTTTTAAACTAATTCTCTATTAGCACCTTTAAACCCTGGTACAACAGTGGTGTTTTTTATGTTAAAAACAAGCAACTTTTTATAATAAACATTATTTATAAGTAATGAGAGGAAGCTGAGAGACAAACAGTACCAAAAAATGAATTGTCTGAATGACGGCACTGCAACTCAATTAATTGGGACAGTGAATGCGTTGAGTTTAATTTTATTTATATTCAAAATGTCATATATAATATATACACCTATATACTATGTACATTTAAAATGGCATGACGAGTGGTGAGATGGAGCAATGTCAATGCTACACACAACATGAATATCATGGCACGACAAGGCATACAGGCTCAACCTTTCACACAGTGGTGCTGTCAAACTCAAGATGAAACAAAATGAAGGTGTTTATTTTCAAATGAAAAACATTTCCTCAATTTGAGACTTTTTAAAGAAATAAGCGCCCCCCCCCCCCTTTCCCAAATGTTATGCCACTAAAAATACTAAAACTGAATTATTTTTAAAAAATTAAGTTAATTAATTTTTTTGGTGGGGGGACACAGCATAAATATAAAACAATTTCTGGACATCATTTGTGTCACTATGACATCAAAAGTTGAATACTTAGGTGGAGCTAAACAAGGCTTTGAACTTGATTTGGAGTGAATTTTAATGAACTTGTCTGTGACAGGTACACAACACACACAGATCCAGGAGAAAGTAGCTCACCACCACTTAATGCTTTTAAACTTTAAACAAAAAATACAGCAGTGTTTATTAGATAGTCGGCTTTCTAGTGTGTCTGTTAAAATTTTGCACCAGTGAATATAATTCTTAATTGTGGGGTACTGAAGAAAATTAAACATCTATGTTGTAAATCATTGTCAAAAATAATATTTAATAATAGTGCCCCTTTGAGTTTCCCATTACAGAGTGATAAACAAAAAAAAATGATCGACAAATAAAAAACAAGAGATTTCTATATATTTGTAAAGAACTTGATACTCAACTCTTAGAAATTACCAGAGCTGAACATGTATCATGAAATAGTCAAGAGGCCTTTGCCTGTTTCTTTACTGTGAATTCTAATGTCAATGAATATAAGCGATTAGGGCTTTGGAGAGTTGAACAGTATTAAAATAAGTCTACTAATTAATTAAATTTTTAAAAAAAAACAACAATTTTTTAAAACAGAGGAATCAAAGTCTAGAAAATGTGAATACAATTTAATAAATAAATGACAAAAAAAAAAGTATTGGCCATGGACCAAAATCAACAATGCAAATGTTGTCACACCGGTGCAATTGTCCACACAAATACAGATGTACACATAGATACAAATGTACACACAGGTTTACAGCATGTGTCAACACCAGGTGCTAACACACCATTTCCTTGTTCACAACAGACATCCCCTTAGAAACATTCAACATTTACACCATCCTAACTAAACTAAAATTAATTGTCAGCTAGGAACTTACTTAACTACTGCACAAACAAATTCTTTTCATGTCTGTCAAATTCTGTCTGTTCATGTGGGTACAATTCTGTCTGTTCATGTGGGTACGATGTCTCGGCACTATTTAAATTTAATTTTTTTTTAATTTCACATTGACATTAACACTGAATGCAAGAAACAAAACTTGATCATAGAAATCCACAGCTCTTGATTGACTTGTATCCAACATCTATCCTTATCCACCCATTACATTTACTTGTAATACTTACAACCTGCTACATATACTTATAACGTACCATCTACACAGTGACAGAGCAGTCAATACCCCAAGCTTTCCTTTTACACATTTATCAACAACATCCTGGCTAACACCAACAGTTTTAATGTCAACATTATTTTTTTTACAAGTCTGCAACAACAAATTTCTACCATATAAAAATAAAATGCTGATAACATGCCCCCCCCCCCATGCCATATTAAGCCTGCAATAATCATATAATCACCAACCATAAAAAATCAGGGAAAGAGGGCGGGGGTGGGAGTGGGTTTCCATTTTTTTTTTTTACTATTGAAACATGGTTTTGTCTAATTAAAATTATTTTGTTATTATTAGAGGTAACCCGAAATAACTATTTATACCAAAATAACAGAATTTTGTCACACTAGTAGTAATACTAGACAGAGGTCTGTGCATCAAGACTAAAGAATCATTGGGGCATGCATCAAACAGTATTCAGTCAATACAAATTTTTAAGGTTTTGTTTACAACTAGGTAATCGTAAGTAAGGGCTGACTGTGGATTAAGTATATAACATGTATCGCTAGAACATATCAAATCAACGAAGACTTCCTGATTGACTAACATTAAAAATTATTGAATTATTCATAAACAAAGGTTATAATCTAAATGTATCTATTCTTATAGTTAAAAAAGTCATTTAGCGGAACCATTTTTTAAAACTGGTTGTTTTTTAGGCCTAATCTCATCTTTATAAACTATCGCTTAACCATGCAAATTCTCCAATATAAATATAACCCTAATTTTAAATAAATTATTATCCTAACCGGATATAATTCGCCCTAACAGCAGAATTTTAATTTTAACACAAGAATGCAACACACACAACACAATCTTCATACTTCCATGACACGGCAAGCAGAGGTCTACATCAACACCGAAATCCTCAAAAAGCTTTAGAGGCAGATGCTACGACAAAACAGAAAATTGATGAGAACTTGACCAGGTAATGGGACTAAGTGGAGCAGACGCTGCCCTCTGCCAACATGACAACACAACTGACTGACACCATAAGGACCTGACACCTTTGGTCTCCAAAAGGACCTGACACCATTGGTCACCAAAAGGACCTGACACCATTGGTCACCAAAAGGACCTGACACCATTGGTCACCAAAAGGACCTGACACCATTGGTCACCGTTAGACATCATTTGAGCCAACAATTCATCTATCTTATCTTATATTCTCTAAGCCTTTTGGGAAAACAAGAATAATCCTTACAAAATCATGTTGTGTGTGGACTGTCCATAGCTCAAGAGTCTGTCAAACAAATTATCTTGTGTCAGTCAAACTATATCTTGTCTGTCAAACAAATATCTTGTGTCTGTCAAACTATATCTTGTCTGTCAAACAAATATCTTGTGTCAGTCAAACTATATCTTGTCTGTCAAACAAATATCTTGTGTCTGTCAAACTATATCTTGTCTGTCAAATAAAATCTTGTCTGTCAAACTATATCTTGTCTGTTAATATCTTGAGTCGGTCAAATGTTAGGAGTCATACAAATAATGACTGGCCACAACATGCACTGTTCACCACTAACAGAGTAAACAACCCAAGAAGTTCACCACTAACAGAGTAAACAACCCAAGAAGTTCACCACTAACAGAGTAAACAACCCAAGATGTTCACCACTAACAGAGTAAACAACCCAAGAAGTTCACCACTAACAGAGTAAACAACCCAAGAAGTTCACCACTAACAGAGTAAACAACCCAAGATTTTCAATATTAAAAGAAACCTTTAAGTGATTGGTTTAATCTACCAATCTTAGTTCCCATTGTCTGTAGCTAAATTTTATCTTTATTAAATAAATTATTTCCTACACTTAGGTATTTAAAATAGTCAAACTTGCCACTGTACTGTATGGGGTACACAGTCCACTGTACTGTATGGAGTACACAGTCCACTGTACTGTATTTGTACAGAGCACACAGTTCAAAGACCAGAAAATGAGAAAGAAAAATGACAACAACTTGCCACAAATCAAACTTGTAAACCCAAAGATCTGAAAGATTCAGGATGAGACTAGAATAGTGACTCATTTGTTGAAACACAAACATCAAAAAATGGCGTTCAATAAAAATGAGAATCATGAATGAGATGTTCAAAACAAGTTCAAATAAAAGTCACACAACAAAAAAATGCTTGTCACTGTCTGTGATGAAAACACAACATTTTTGTTGGGGGTGAGGTATTTTAACAGCATTTCAGTGCATGCTAGGGAGAAACAAGATGAGAGTCCTAGGGAAATATTCTTGTGTTTGATGACTGACCTTACAGTTACATTGGTGAAGATAATATCAGGCTAATCATATGGGGTGGAAACGTAAACAGAGTGAGAGGGGGGAAAAAAAGATCATTCTTAAGCCTGGATATTAAAAAATTCCCTTGACGATATTAAAGTACAAAACTAATAACAAATCTTTGTGTCAAGGCATTGCTGAGAAGATCATTGAAGTTTTAATCAGCTCTACAAAGTTATTGATTTTATTTTGTTGTTTTTTGTTTTGGTCAAGGAGACATATATTTTTCTTCATTAAAAAAAATTCTATAAACACTTATTTCTATATTTAAATAATAAAATAAAAAAACTCATGGAAAGTTTATTTCATTGTTTACAATGGGCTCAAAAAAGGTGGTTTTTTTTTTTTTGGGGGGGGGGAGACTAACAAAGAATTGCATCCTTCAACGATTGAAAGTTTATTATTCTATTTTTTTAAATTGATTTTTTACAAACAAAATGAATGAGACGTCCCCTTGTCAATCAATCGTTAATAGTGTTCAGCTGAACTAGTAACAATTAACCTTTCTTAGGCCTCAACTTCTACACCCCTATTCTGCTATTGTTTTTGTTTTTTTTATCCCCACTCATTTTCCACTTTAATTTAAATTCACCTGTGGCTTTGACTGTCCAACAAAGGTTCAATAATTAATATCTTTATATCTGGGACCTCATAAAAAAAAAACTGGTCAACAAAAGTTGTTGAACATCAACAAAAGTTGAACATCAACAAAAGTTTTCAAAACATTTTCATGCATCAATTAGGTTTTATTATTGTTTTTGAACTACACACAAATCTGAACACCGTACCTCTAGTAGACAGTTTGTTATTCTAATTGTCAGAACTAAACTCAGTACAGATGATTGGCTACCATCCGTCTCATCTTTCAAGGTTACTCCTAGCAGAGTACTCTCCCTTTCCATTCAATCCACAGTGAACCACTAATCCACAGTGAACCACTAATCCACGGTGAACCACTAATCCACGGTGAACCACTAATCCACGGTGAACCACTAATCCACAGTGACCACCAATCCACAGTGAACCACTAATCCACGGTGAACCACTAATCCACGGTGAACCACTAATCCACAGTGAACCACTAATCCACGGTGAACCACTAATCCACAGTGAACCACTAATCCACAGTGAATCACTGAGCCTCAACAAGTCTATGTTATATTACATCATTTGTCACATTCAAGTCTAATGGTTTTGTTCATGAACAAGTCAAATTCAAAAATAGAAATCATAAAATGTTCTATTGCAAGTTGTCCCCAAATGGTTTTGTCATGTGACGGATGCCACAAAGGTTTGTCCGGGTCGATTGTCCGCAACGGTTCGTCGTGGTGATATGTCCCCCCAAGGGTTTGTCATTTTCAAGTTCAGTTCCAAATGTTTGTGGCACCACCAGGTTCTTTTCAAATGTGGGAGAAATGTTTGAGTAAGTAAAGTCTCAATGCCTTCACTATTCCAAAGGGTAGTGGCTGTCTACTGTCTTCACTATTCCAAAGGGTAGTGGCTGTCTACTGTCTTCACTATTCCAAAGGGTAGTGGTTGTCTACTGTCTTCACTATTCCAAAGGGTAGTTGCTGTCGTTACATCCCTCCAGCAATTGCTGGACTCACAATCGTGTCTGAAAAACAAAATGTAGATATTTTGTTAACCAACAACACACACAATAATCTATATTGTATAGAATCAATTAAATTTTATAATAATTTTGTCCAACAATTAAATTTGAGCTTATAAAGGTTTTCCTCTATTTGGACACTTCAGTTTTCTACAATATTGATTTGTTATTGCAAGTACTTTATGTAGACAAAATGTCTGATTTTTTAAAAATTTTATAAAGGATTTTAAGAATTACTTATAACTTTTACCTTTTGTAAAAAATAAATTATTGCATTAAAAAAATTTTTTTTTGATGAGGGGTTGGTGTTTGAATTGCTTTTAGATAATTGAACAGTGTAAAAATATAAAACTTGTTTTAACATCTGATGTCACTAAACATTTATTGCTTATTGTTAAGTCTCTCTAAGTCACTATTACATAATGCCAACTGAATGCAGAACCTCATAAATTTTTTAAAAAATCCACTTGTGTTCTAATGTTTTGTGGAGATAATAATGATTATCTTATCTTATCTTAGATATACAGACGCTCCTTCTATGCAGAAGAAAATTGCGTCCAGAGACCATGAGATATGATCTGTTGGCAGGTGATGCAGCGGTCACAGGCCACGGCTATAGGAGTTCCACGCATTACCCCAGCCACCTAACTATTGTCTAGTTAGGTACCCATTCGGAGCTGGGTGACTCGGGGACTCCTCAGGCCCCGAGAACAAATCCTCACCTTCGTGTGGATTCGAACTCGTGACCACCGGTACGACAGTCGAGAGCGCTACCTCTCGACCACCACGTCCCACATAGATTTGTTCAGCCCTATTGTATTTGTGGACAACGAGCCTTGTGATGCTAGCATAATGAGGAGTCTAAATAAATCAATATCCACATATTTTGATTGATTCTATTTGAATGTTGTTTGTTAATTCGAAAAAAAAACTTTTAAATTTCATTTTTAAACACAGAAAAAATGTTAGCCATTCAAAATCTTATTTTAGAAATTTACTTTCCATCTTTCTGTTGCAGGCACTCTTTCTGTACAGAAGATTATTCTGTCCTATGCTTACCCATGCTTTATTACTAGTAGTTTGAGGAAGTATTTACTGAGAGAGTACAATATCTATGTGTTTACTCAGGGAGTACAATATCTGTGTGTTTACTCAGGGAGTACAATATCTGTGTGTTTACTCAGTGAGTACGATATCTGTGTGTTTACTCAGTGAGTACAATATCTGTGTGTTTACTCAGTGAGTACAATATTTGTGTGTTTACTCAGTGAGTACAATATCTGTGTGTTTACTCAGGGGAGTACAATATCTGTGTATTTACTTGGTGAGTACGTTATCTGTGTGTTTACTCAGGTACTACGATATCTGTGTGTTTACTCGGTGTGTACGATATCTGCGTGTTTACTCAGGGACTACGATATCTGTGTGTTTACTCAGGGACTACGATATCTGTGTGTTTACTCAGGGAGTACAATATCTGTGTGTTTTATGTTAAAGTGGGTCTTTCTTGATTGTTAAAGTTGGTTCAATTTAGTTCCTTAAATACTAGTTCTAATACACATTAAAAGTTAACTTTTCTTCAAAATGATCCATTACAAATGGTTGGTGGAGACCAGCTACACTGTATATAGTTGTTTGTACGTTTTCCCCCATCATGTTTTTGGATATATTGATATGGTTACATTGTGCATGACATCATACCTTGAGTGTGACTTAGAACTTACAGATGCCAGTGTGCTGAGACTAAACTGAACCAACTCATTTGTTAACATTTCCTATAACATAACTCATTTGTTAACATTTCCTATAACCTAGCTAATTTGTTAACACTTCCTATAACATAACTCATTTGTTAACATTTCCTATAACATAACTCATTTGTTAACATTTCCTATAACATAACTCATTTGTTAACATTTCCTATAACCTAGCTAATTTGTTAACATTTCCTATAACCTAACTCATATGTTAACACTTGCTATGACCTAACTCATTTGTTAACACTTGCTATGACCTCTCATTTGTTAACACTTTCTATGACCTAACTCATGTTAACACTTGCTATGACCTAACTCATATGTTAACACTTGCTATCGCCTAACTCATGTTAACACTTGCTATGACCTAACTCATTTGTTAACACTTGCTATGACCTAACTCATTTGTTAACACTTGTTATGACCTAACTCATGTTAACACTTGCTATGACCTAACTCATTTGTTAACACTTGCTATGACCTAACTCATTTGTTAACACTTGCTATGACCCAACTCATATGTTAACACTTGCTATCGCCTAACTCATGTTAACACTTGCTATGACCTAACTCATTTGTTAACACTTGCTATGACCTAACTCATATGTTAACACTTGCTATGACCTAACTCATTTGTTAACACTTGCTATGACCTAACTCATTTGTTAACACTTGCTATGACTTGCTATGACCTAACTCATATGTAAACACTTTCTATGACCTAACTCATTTGTTAACACTTGCTATGACCTAACTCATTTGTTAACACTTGCTATGACCTCAGTCATGTTACCACTTGCTATGACCTAACTCATTTGTTAATGCCTAATTATGACCTAACTCATATGTTAATGCCTAGTTACGAATATTGATTCTTAGCAACCAAAAAGAAGCACATATTACACAACAGATGCATGAGATGGTTGACAAGAGATTGAAAGCTCTTGTTTATGTAAGTAAGCTTAGCTGGTGGAGAGGAACAAGCTTTGAGCTGTGGGAAATCTATTTGAAGAGTTGGGCAGAAATACATTGGCTACAGGAACTGATATAGATAGGACATTGAAAGCCTTGGACACACATATGGGCATGGGTCATATAGCAGAGATATAAATGGGAGGGACATTGAAAGCAGTGGACACAAATTTTGGACAGACACATACGTGCATTACAGATGTTTGTGAAGCTCAATTAGTAGCATACTATATAACAAGAATCATGCTCAGGGTTAGTTCTTCATGTTACATGTTTGATAGAAGTTTCAGGACAGTCAATGTTTTTGAGAAATCTTGCGTCATTGCCTGAACAACTGTTATCTTAGATTTACATGTGTACAATCTCGCGTGTCGTTAAACCCATGACAGATTTTCATTGAGTCTTCATATGACTATTCTAAACTGACTTTTCAAATGATTTACACACAATCTTGATAAAAGATTGTAACCTTGTAATGTATTAACAATAAAAAATTTGAGATCTTTAATGAAATTTTTGGCACTATATTAGACGGCTGGAACCAAAAAAATCATAACTCTTTGAGTTGCTTTAACTTGTAATTTTCTTTTAAAAAAAATCTCAAAATTAAGTTTTTAAAAATAGGCATTATGGGAAAAATTATGGCAACCTAGGATTGATATAATCCTTGCAATGTTTGGCCAATCATTTAAAATATTCTTACAATGTTTGGCCAATCATTTATAACTTTCTTGGAATATTTGGCCAATCATTTATAACATTCTTGCAATGTTTAGTCAATCATTTATAACATTCTTACAATGTTTATTCAATCATTTATAACATTCTTACAATGTTTAGTCAATCATTTATAACATTCTTGCAATGTTTAGTCAATCATTTATAACATTCTTACAATGTTTAGTCAATCATTTATAACATTCTTACAATGTTTAGTCAATCATTTATAACATTCTTGCAATGTTTAGTCAATCATTTATAACTTTCTTGGAATATTTGGCCAATCATTTATAACATTCTTGCAATGTTTAGTCAATCATTTATAACATTCTTACAATGTTTAGTCAATCATTTATAACATTCTTGCAATTTTTGGCCAATCATTTATAACATTCTTACAATGTTTGGCCAATTATTTATAACATTCTTACAATGTTTGGCCAATCATTTATAACATTCTTGCAATGTTTAGTCAATCATTTATAACATTCTTACAATGTTTAGTCAATCATTTATAACATTCTTGCAATTTTTGGCCAATCATTTATAACATTCTTGCAATGTTTAGTCAATCATTTATAACATTCTTACAATGTTTGGCCAATCATTTATAACTTTCTTGCAATGTTTGGCCAATTCTTGTATAATATTCTATCAATGTTTGGCCAATCCATAGGTGGTGAGGGGTGGGGTTGACTCCACTAATTATAGATTCTGTTTAAAAATCCCATCCCATTTTCTTCCCATTATGACAACAAAATCTTGGACATTTACCCTGTAAAATGCATATGGCAAATTATTTTAATATCATTAACAAATATTTCAATGAAAACAACATTTCACTTGCTATTTCTGACATTATCTGATATATGAAAAAGTAGGCACAGAAGCAATTGACTTGATTCTTCCAGCAAGTGACAAACGTGCATGCACATGTTATTGTTATACAAGCATGCATTCAGAGCAGTGACAGACTTCAGATCTAGAGCCATGCATTGAGACTAAAAGTGACATTTTTGCAAGTTGTGTCCCTTAAAAATATCAAGATTGGGGGGGGGGGGGGGG
>MUZC01000179.1:532998-590171 GCA_002072015.1 Radix auricularia | reverse complement strand
GGCTGTATTTTCACATTTTTAACACAGGGGGCTTTAAGTCAATTGGGACAAGCATGGGCTTAAATGTCCAGTTTTGCCATCCATGTATTTTAAGTTTGAAATGTTTTTAAAAAACAATGAGCCAAGATTTTAGAGGAAAAATTATACTTCTCTTTAACGTAATTTTAAATTGATTATAAACAATATTTTAAAAAAGCAACTCATTGCGTATTTGAAAAATGTTCATGAAAGACTACATTAATTTTTTCATAATTCCATAACATTATTTTCATCTAATTCTCCCCAGTTGCCAAGGTAACCAGAATACACAACACAGGAGACTACTCAAAGCCCGCCACCCTATCCAGCAACTAGAGCAAGTGTAGTGAGGCCTGCCACGACCAGCCTGCTCCTAACAACACAGATTGCAAGACTCAATTTCTACCTTTACAGGCTCCTGTACTTTACTCTGGCTGCTCTACACCCTTTGGAAAATGTCAACAGATTATAACTGAACATGTTTTAGTTATAGGATGACAAATAAGGTCAATGTTTCTGTCAATAAGTTTTGTTTTTATCATGGGTGTGCCGGATTCCGGATTTGATGGATTTGATTTCATAAATCCTGCCAAATCCAGCTGGCCGGTAGAGCCCTAATATACATATAAATAATAATATTTCCGGCTCAGGAAAATCCGGATAACAAATTGGCTACAGCCGGATTTCACTTCATAAATCTGGGGAAATCTAGCTCCGGTCAGATTTAAAACATTTGAATCCAGTACAGCCCCAATTTTCATACAGTCATCTACAGATAATGGGACAGACAATATAGGCTAAAGTCAGTGAGGTTAAATAACAGACCATTCAAGTCAGGAAGTCCTTTAGTTTTTATAGGAAAAGTAGGGAACCAACTCATATTTTGAGATGTTTGGTGCTGAGAGTAGGAACTAAGGTTGTTAAGACCGCTCGTTTTTGAGGTCCGGCTAACCGTTCAAAAAAAAGACCGGTTAATCGGTTAACCGCTCGTCCTTATATCCCTTATGTTTTGAGAACTAACAAGAGAATGTTGTCGCCTGGCGTCGTCTGATGGCATCAAAGCCCGCTTCCCCCACTTGCGTTCAGCTCTTTCCGCATTGCCCTCAATTCAACGCATGTAAAAAAAAAATTCAAAAGAATTAATTAAACAGTGATGGTTAATTGTCTTTTTTAATATTTTATTTTGAGGACTCGTCGTTCACCGGTCTAAATAAGATGACCGGTTCAATCGTTCGTTAAAGTTAGCAAGGTATTTTTCATTAGTTTCAAAAACCAACGCCTCGCCCCGTCCGTTGTGACATCATGTTTACCTCTCGTGTGTGATGCCGGTCAGCTCCGTCAAATCGCATATTAAAATTAACAATAATAATAAAATTATAAAGCTACGGAGTAAACAATGATGATAAAATGGAATTTATTGTAAAAAAACATATTATTTTCGACTCGCCAGAATAATTGAATTTTGCGGCGCACACGTTTCCCTCCCTGTTTTTTCTGTTCAATTAGGGTTTGAGCCACACTCGCCGTACTATTAATGTGGTAATCAAATGCCTTTGACTAGCAGGAAAACTGTCACTAAAAGACAGAACTCAAATTTGTGGGCCTATTAATCGCCACGTATCTTTGCTACGTCTTTCAAATACCTATCGTAATAAAGGTACATGTACTTCACTAAGCGGCGTGCGCCAATACGTTTTTTTAATGCCTGAAACAGACTATAAACCGGTGATCAAAAAATGCCGATAGGTCGCGGGGTCATATGCTTTTATAGCTTTCTTTGTCGTTATAAGAAACAGACTATAATTAATATAAATAGAAACAGCCTCGGCCCGCTGTTGACATCAAACGCGCACTGTGTTAGCTCTCGTACAGTCACAGTGCCTCGATAACTAAGCAAATACTAAAATTTAAAAAAAAAATAATTCCTTAGCAGTAGCTATTACTATTAGTTGAGAACTTCAGTGAAGCAAGGCTATACCGCGTCATGTACGCACGCTTACAGCTAGGAGACTGAAGGCTTGAATGCCAAACTACTTGTCAGCTGGATCGTGGTATCGCTTTTACTCACTGTGACAAAGCGAGAGGGAGAGGCGCGTTACGGCTTGTGTTGTTTTTTTCACTACCTTACGGCTAGTTTTTTTTTCTTATTTATGTTACGCTGTCCTGCGGTCCTGAATAAAGATGACCGGTCCTAATCTGAGGACCGGCTAACCGATTAACCGCTAACAACCCTTGTAGGAACCAACTCATATTTTGAGATGTTTGGTGCTGAGAGTAGGAACCAACTCATATTTTGAGATGCTTGGTGCTGAGAGTAGGAGCCAACTCATATTTTGAGATGTTTGGTGTTGAGAGTAGGAACCAACTCATATTTTGATATGTTTGGTGTTGGGAGACAAAATAATACTTGAAGCAAGCAATCAATACAAACAAAATGCAGATGCTAAGGGTCAGAGGTTAATATACCACTTTTATTGGCTTCAGTGATTCCTTGACATGTTTCTGTAGATAATGGACCACAAAATTTTGGGTAGTTGCAGTTAGACTACAATCATCAGAAACATTGATACAAATACAATGAAACACAAACAAAGGTAGCGTGCCAAGGATTACTATTTCTCGTTTAGATTCTCATTGATATAATGAAAGACAAACAACGCTTGTGGTCTAAGATTGCTATTCCTTGTTTAGATTCTGAGTTCTTCAACTTAATAGTCACTAATACACAGAAAGAGAGTCAATATTGGCTTCCTGAATTAGCTACAAGATGATAGCTACACATTTCTAAATGATAAGTAACCCTCAACTATATTTATTTATAATCATTAAGACTTATTTATTGGAAATAAATTTTATTATTTATAAAATATTTATTAATTTTAAATTTATTTACTAATTTTTAATTTATATAATATTTATTAGGGCTGTTATTGATTAATTTAAATTTAATCGTTTACTTTTGAAAAATTACAGAATAATTAATCGATAATTTTGATTAAGCTAAAGGTAGGATGTATGACGTCATTAAACTGAAAATTTCAAGGGAAATAACAAAAACAGGCAATTAACATTTTTTAAACTTAAATACCATTTTTTTTTAAAATTTAAATATAAGTAGTTCAATATAATGTCAATGAATTTAAATTTTGTTATTGTTAATTAAGTAAAAACAATGTTAAATTTTATATATCATTTTCCACATAAAAAGAGCTTATTTTAAAGTTAAAACATCTTTTTTTTAATGGAGAAGTTTGTACATAAAAAAAGGGAACTATTATTAATTATTAATAATTAAGTATTTATTTATAAATTGAAAAATTGGTTTAAAAATTTTTCTTCCCTTTTAATCTCTATTTTATCAATTAAAATAATTTTAATAGATAAAATTTTTACCGATTAATCAAGAAATTTATAGTTAATTTCCGCAGCCCTAATATTTATTTATTTATAACTTATTTATTTGCGTGTGATCCAGGAAAATATTAATGATAGTTTAAAACTGAAAGTAACTTTCTAAGTAATACAATTATTACTAATTATTTATAATTTATATGTTATGTGTGAGAGATTTAAAAAAATATACTAAAAATAACTACTAAAAAATAAATAGACAATAAAAATAAATACTAAAAACAATTTACAGGCTACAGTAACTAGTTAACAATATATTTTATCAAATCCCGGTTTCATTTTGTCCTTATTTTCCTAAAACTTTACTGAATCAAAGGTTATAACATTTAAATTAGGTGTTTTCAACCTTTATGTCCAGCTCAGTACCGCTCAAAAAACCTAGATCTAAACTATGACAACAAAATAAATCTAATCATAAACTGTTAAAATCAAGTCATACCTATAAATTAACATTTAAATCAAGTCCTACCTAAACCTAAAGGTTTTAACTTACTATGAACTAAACAAATGGTTTCTTGTTTAACTGTGAACCAGATAGGGATAAATGAAATATGAGTCAATCCACATAAATCCTTAGCTTTTCTGCCATTAATGCCTCAGCAAAAGAAGGGAGCTTAATCACAATAGAACAAGGGCGCTTAATTACAATAACAAAACAAAACAAAACAACAAAGAAGTGGCATGTTTGCTCCTATTAATTGCAAGCATGAGGGGGAGGGAGTTGAGTGGTGCATGGGGCAATTTCAATAAAGGAAGGTGAGGTGTGGGGGATAAGACACTACATAAATTTTTTTTTTAAAAAGAGCTATTTAAATAAGATGACTCATATGTCATCACATATAAAAGAAGAAAAAAACACACACAAATAGAGCAAATTGTTCCTTTTTGAAATCCATTCACAGAACAAAAGATGAAAAAACAAAAAAACAAACGGAAGACAAAAAAGCCAAGAGATTTTTGCTTATGATGCTTTAACTCTGAATTAGTTCAAACTATTTGTAAGTGTAGCCACTGCTATTATATAAAGCTTTTCAATTAGCTCTGAATTAGTTCAGACTATTTGTATGTGTAGCCACTGTAATTGTGATAGAAATTCTACTAGCAATAAAAATAGATTCATCAATGACAGCAGTTCCCAACTTGTGGGTCGCAACGGGTTTCCTGGGGGTCACCAACTGAGGACTAAAATTATTCACTAAAATGCAAATTTGCTCTATTTTTAAAAAAATCATGTTAAGCCTGGTACTTATTGGAATTCAGGACGTGTTAGCGCATTTTCGTATTATGTATCAGTACTTATGTTAGATATCAGAATTATGTAGTTATCAGTAATTGTGTTTAGATTTTAGACATATTTTTATGAATTTTCTTGTGTAATGAATATACCTGACATTTTTTTAATTTAAAAGTCATTTCTTTACATTTAAAAAAAAATTATTTTCTCTTTAATCCAACTACAAGTCACCACAAATGTTGACGTAAAACCCTATAAACTTTTACACATATTCTAATGACGTCAACTAAAAAAAAACAACTAATTCTTTTGCACCCTTTCGCACCACTCTTCAATGTTTGAAGAATTATGCATTCGACTTCCGGCAATGGCGGCCGTTCCCTGCGCTATTGTTACCTCTCGATTCGAAATATTTTTGGTAGTTTTAACGGGGTTTTTAAACGGATCGAGTAACTGAGTGTTGATGCACAAATGGCAGGTCAGGGCATACAAAAAACATATATACATCATGGGTCTAGGACTTATGGATGCTGTGATCAAGGGTGATGACAGACGGACGGACGGACAAAACGGGTGCAATAGCGATTTCGACATCTCGAAAATGCGCTAAAAAACTTGATTTAAAATGACTTTTATAAAAAGGGGTTGACAGCTAAAGAAGTTTGGGAACCACTGATCTATAACATAGCAACACATTCTCAAACTACTTTCACACCCCCAGTCACTTAAATATTTAGATATAACAGCATTCATCTAAGCTCAGCATTAGCATGTTACACATTCTTAAATTGTTATTCAGAGCCAAGTCTAGCAAACACATGAGGTAAGAACTTTTAAATAGATTTCTATTAACATGAAATGAAGTCAATCTCTAAAAATTTCAAAGATATTGTGACACAAAGCAAAGTTTTTAATTTAGTTTCCTGGAATACTTTGAACCCAGAAGTTCTTCTTTTATTTCCTATATAGATCTATAACAAAGTTTTTAATTTAGTTTCCTGGAATACTTTGAACCCAGAAGTTCTTGTTTTTACATCCTATATAGATCTATAACAAAGTTTTTAATTTAGTTTCCTGGAATACTTTGAACCCAGAAGTTCTTGTTTTAATATCCTGTAGAGATCAGTTATTGTAAAAAATCCCCCCCCCCCTCCTGACTCTTCTATCCATTATTGTTCTGGCTGAATTTGACACATTGTCATCTGGCAAAAAGTTATTTATAAATCAGCTTAAAAAGCACCTAAAAACTGATTAAAAACAACTGCAGTAAATAATGTTACATTGATTAGGTTAGGGTTGCAAATGTTAGCATCAAAATAATGGTCTCAGTACTGTATACTGCAAACTAATAGACCAAAAGTCAAAGAAATTATTAGAAAATCTTTACACACAGAGAGACATACATTCCTAACAATGCAACTACACCAATATCTAATTTTATTTGATTTTGTGGGATGTTGGTATCTGGATAAAATATTTGTATCATGCTCTGCACTCCAACGGCTGTTGTAGGTAATACCATGGCACAACATAAAGAATTTTATCATGTGTGTGATCAAGTGTTGGGTGCATACACCCATTGTCTAGCATGTGCCTACATTTTAGTATTAAATTATGAGGAGTTTTGCTATCACAATCACCCAACCAGATTTGTTAGGAAAATGTAAAGTTACTTTTTTTTAAAAAGTTATGGTTTGAATTTTCAAATTTAAAAAGGGATGTTTTGAATTTTTCAAAATCAATGAGTTCTGAATGACCTTGGCCTATGGAAATGTAGCACAAAAACAAAAATCTTGTTCACTATTTCAATTTCGTTTAAATATCAATGAACAGCTTCATAACAAGAATATATTTTGGTCTTCAAGGAGTGCTGAAGGCTTGCTACTTAAATTAGTCAAACTAAAAATAATCTAGCCCCGTGGCACCATGCGATGGCGTGGCAAAACTTTGGACAATATTCCTAGTTGCTTGCTTGTTGTCACCAGGTGTATGTACACAGTGTTAATTGATGAACATTGTGAGCAAACAAAAAAAAATTGCTCCAGATTAGTGCAGTGACCGGTCCAGATAATATTAGTGTGTGAACAATTTTGTTATTCAGAGAACGTTATTCAAGTGAAGACTTTTACCTAAGACATCGATGGTTCAGACCCACACTACTGAATCTGAAAGTACATGATGTCACAGTTTGTAGCTACCAATGACCAAGTGCTGGACAACAGGCCAATTAAAGACTAATGCCAGGACAATATTGAAATAAGGAGAACTGGAGGTTTCCCCCCAAAAAAAAAATTCATTTCAATTTTAGATAAATAACACTAATGTAATCTATTGGCGGACAAGGAGCTATTTACACAAAAATTAATGTTTGAATCTGAAAAAAAGAGAAATATTTATGGAGCCACAAAAACCAGCTTTGCACCCAAAGAAGCCACATTTATTCCTTACAGCTCCCTTGTCTTAATTTACCCATTCAACATCAAGACATTGTTAGACAGAAAGAAAAAAAAAAGAGCATTGGTTCTTTAAAAAGTGACAAAAAATCAGAGATAAAAGAAGATAATTGCTAAATTTGATATCAATATTTATAATCTTAAAAGGAGGCTTTGTTGTTTATGGATGTTCTTTGTCACAATTTTGACATAAGCAGCACTTAACCATCATGACACTGGACTCTGCTACAAAACATGATTTAATTTCTATCAAACCTATCAAGGATCAGCAGTTGAGATTTCATCCACAGGCCTTGGTGGAATGGTTTAATGTAAGAATTCAGAAATACCAAGCAAAGACCTGACAGTACTTGGACTAGTTTAATCTTATACAACTTTTATAACAGAAATAGTTGAATGGCTTAATGTATGACATCTGACCTACCAAGCAAAGACCTGACAGCACTTGGACTAGATTAATCTTTAACAACTTTTATAACAGAAATAGTTAACTGCCAAAGTAGATTTAGAGCATGTGTGTGTGTGTGGGGGGGGGGGGGGGGGGGTAAAATTTTAAGAGAAAAGTTTTTTAAATGTAAAACTTCTAAATGTTATTGTGACTAGTTTTAGTAATGACTGAATATAGAAATAATCTAAAGTTAGATCGTGTCCCTAGACCACCAAACCTTTACTCACCCAAATCATCATTCACCTAGTTCATTGACAAACAAAAATCATCATTCACCTAGTTCAGTGACCAACAAAAATCATCATTCACCTAGTTCATTGACAAACAAAAATCATCATTCACCTAGTTCATTGACAAACAAATATCATTCACCTAGTTCAGTGACAAACAAAAATCATCTTATTCCAAAGTCCCTTCCAACTCAGAATTGATTGAATAAATAACCACAAAAAAACCAACAACAAAAAAAACCAAGTGCTTTTCTAGTTTTTCTTCTCACAAGCTAGTGAATCAAAATATAAGTAAGGAACTGATTTAAAAAATATCCCCTACCGTTTCTGTTTTGTCTGCCGACATTTCTGCGACAGTCTGTTGTGTGACTGTTGTTGCTGAGGATGACGTGCCGATGGAGTCACTGTTGTCGCCAGTGGACGTCAGTGAGGTGCTTGTTGTTGAATACTGAACAGATGTTTCCTTTGTGGCCATGAACATTGTAGTGGGAGAGTCTGGGCTCACCTGAACAAGTTGGTCATAAAACTCATTTAACATCTGACGGTGGAGTTTCCTACATATGGTTAACTCATTTAACACCTGAGGGTGGAGTTTCTTACATATGGTTAACTCATTTAACATCTCACGGTGGAGTTTCCTACATATGGTTAACTCATTTAACATCTCACGGTGGAGTTTCTTACATATGGTTAACACACCAGTACCTACAGTGACACGTCTCCACAAGAACACACCAGCACGTATATTAACACATGTTCCAATAAGAACACATCCGTACCTACAGTAACACATGTCTCCACAAGAATGCACCAGTACTTACAATAACACACATCCCCACAAGAATGCACCAGTACTTACAATAACACACATCCCCACAAGAATGCACCAGTACTTACAATAACACACGTCCCCAGAATAACAAACCAGTACTTACAATAACACAGGTCCCCAGAACCACGCACCAGTACTTAAAATAACACACATCCCCACACCTGTACAACACAGAACTACACACAACTTGACACAGACCTTGATGGATACACCCTGGCCCGATGTCATCACCAGTGTGCTGTGCCCTAACAAGGGAGACGACTGGCCACCCCAACGAAGGTCACTGCTACGAGCGGGTGAATCCAGCCCTATGTTGTCCAGGGGGTTAGTGCTACCCAAATCTGTGGGAAAGCAGTGGCATTAGGTGTCAAGAAGTTCTTTGAGGCAGCAGATAACAGAGAAAGGATGAAGACCTGGACCAACAGACAAATAGCTAAAAATAGAAAGATAAAGGACAAACAACTGTTGATAATTTGCGCCATGTTTATATAGTAGGTAATATTTAAACACAGCTGAATTTCGTCTAGAGCTAACAGTCTTGAGCTTTATTTTTTTTACTTACACATCTCATACACATTATTTATATATTTCGTTCTCAGAAAAATTCACATTCTATTTCAGAAGCACTTGAGTAAAGAGGATAATATTTTACTTGAGTCTACGCTCTCCGAAAACAAATACAATACTATTCTATCAGATGAACCAAAGACCTTGAATCTACCCCATACAAATCCAATCAGATAAACTAAAGGCCTCAAGTGTACCCCATACAAATACAATCATATAAACAAAATGCCTCAAATCTACCACAAACAATAACAATACTATTTGAACAGATGAACTAAAGGCCTCGAATCTACAATTTTTTTCCTTCTTTTTAAATTGATTAATCCTTGAATCCATCTAGTAAGCTCATTTAATTCCTCTGTAAAACAACAAGGTACAGAGACAAAGAAATCAGGTTGAAAAAAAAAATACAATATAAGAACCACAATAATAAGTGATTATATATGTGAATAGGTAGAGAACACATATAAATAAATACATAAAGATTTGTCTAAAATGTCACTATAGCTACATGTGCTAACGTGACAGGTGACAATGATCAGAAATGAGATGAGATTAAATGCATTGTGTACAATGACCAACAGATGGACCACAGAAACAGCACCATCATGCCACCAGGTCACAACATCAAAAGGTCAAAGGTGATGAGACCAAAGAAAATTGGAAATAAAATTTTTTATTAACTATAAAAAGTAAGTCACTGACCAAAATCTATTTAAATTTTTACACTTAAAAACAACCGTTTAAAAATAAAATAAAACAAAATTTTTTTTTTAATTAATAAAAGAAATTGTAATAATTGAAAATGTTTTAAAGGTAATAAAAAATAAACCATAGTTAAGCATGGGATGCAATTATCTGCTTTATGGATGTAGCATCCGTTACATATAAGACAAGAAACAAAGTTTATAAAATAAACACGTGTAAATGCCATTTATACAATAATTTAAAATTAAAATATTGTGGAAAGAAGGGAGATAAACTATAAACAAGGGAAATAAAAACAGCACTAATCACCCGAGGTGGTGCTGGTGGCTTTGATGGTGGCACTCGCTGTGGTTGCAGTGATGGTGAGTTTAGATGAAGGTGGGTGGGCGGTGGTTGTAGTGGATGCAGCATGTGTTGTGGGTGCCCAGTTGCTGGAGCCGGGAGTCCACTGCCTAACTGTGGGGTGGGGGTTACGAAGGGACGTGACGGAAGGGGCAGGGTGGGCCGTGGTGGTGGCATACATACTGGTGGTAGTGCCTGGTGAGTGTTAAAAAAAAAAGAGAAAAGAAAGAATAAAAAAGGTAACGTTACTTCTGACAGAGTTACGTATGGTGGTGAATTGATATAATGGCTTGGTTACATCCCACAGAGTTAAGTATGGTTGTAAATTGATATAATGGCTTGGTTACATCCCATAGAGTTACAGTATGGTTGTAAATTGATATAATGGCTTGTGGTTACATCCCATAGAGTTACAGTATGGTTGTAAATTGATATAATGGCTTGGTTACATCCCATAGAGTTAAGTATGGTTGTAAATTGATATAATGGCTTGGTTACATCCCATAGAGTTACAGTATGGTTGTAAATTGATATAATGGCTTGGTTACATCCCACAGAGTTAAGTATGGTGGTAAATTGATATAATGGCTTGGTTACATCCCACAGAGTTAAGTATGGTTGTAAATTGATATGACTTGGTTACATCCCATAGAGTTACAGTATGGTGGTAAATTGATATAATGGCTCGGTTACATCCCACAGAGTTAAGTATGGTGGTAAATTGATATAATGGCTTGAACATAAGGCTACAAAGAGGGTCAGCATTAGTCATGACAAGGACAATTAAAAGAGTATTCATTAGGTGGGTGCAGCCAGCTCATAGCATACTAAATTAAGAGTTATTAGCATGAGTACAATACAGGGACAACTACCCAGAGGAGGCCTTATATGGAGAGATGATTGTACGTTTCAATTTCACATAATTTTTTTAAAACCCCTAAGTCACATCTTTAAGTTGAACTTAAATTGAAAGATTTGTAGGATTTTCCAGGAAGTTCAAGAGTGTGAGCAGTGAGTACTGGTGATAGCCTCAGTGATGAGAGAATCATTTATGAACTTTGACCTCTTTAAAAGAATGGAAAATGATGTCTCAATGTTATGACAGTGAAGATGTGCTAAAAAGGTGGGAATCCAAAGCAGGGCGAGGCAGGGTGCCCCTTGGCGAATCAAAACACACTTTTAATATTTGTTCAAGTTGTTTAAATGATATCTCCAATATTTGGTGTGCAAATAACGTGGATTTTTTCTCTCTTTTAATCATTGACTAGGATAGGTCAAAAGTAGCCTAGCATAGGTTGTAAAAACTCAAAATTTGGAACTTTAAGTCCATGGATATGCATTCCTCTTTCGCTATATCAGGTGTTAAAAAATAAAGTAACAAAATAAATTTGCTTTGAACAACATTTTGATGTGGGGGGTGGGGGGCATAGCTTTACGGGGTTATGAAATTGGTAGATAAAAAGATATGCATGGGTTGGATACTTGTGTTAGTGTTTTCTTGTTAGCTCACTTGAGTTACCTTACAAGCAATGTATCAATAAAGTTGATTTGATCATAAATTACTATTATGCACTTCAATAAAGTTAATTTGATCATAAATTACTATTATGCACTTCAATCAAGTTGATTTGATCATAAATTACTATTCTGCACTTCAATAAAGTTAATTTGATCATAAATTACTATTATGCACTTCAATCAAGTTAATTTGATCATAAATTACTATTATGCACTTCAATAAAGTTAATTTGATCATAAATTACTATTCTGCACTTTAATCAAGTTAATTTGATCATAAATTACTATTATGCACTTCAATCAAGTTAATTTGATCATAAATTAATATTATGCATTGCAATCAAGTCAATTTGATCATATATTAATTTACTTTCCATAAGTTAAGGTCTCAGATGTTTTAAACAAGGGAAATGGCTTACAAGAAATTTGATTTAAGGCTCCAATCTATTCCTTCAAGAAAAGCAAATAAAATTCAGGGCATTAATATCCCCAGGTAAAACTTGGGGGAGATGAGAGGAAATTGACATTTGAAACCTCCACCATCCCTCACCCATTCCCTTCAGAAAATTTTACACTACAGCATGAGGAAATTTCATGTCTGGCTGGTTGTGGGGCAATTTTCTTCTCAGAAATTAGTTATGCAAGATTGAAACAATTCTTATCTGCCTATGCGATCAAGATGTTTAATTTCTTTTCAACTGTGGTGTGTAATAATATTTTATGAAATTTAACTTGGGTCACAAAATACAACCCCTTTATGTCAACCCAGTGAGCTAACAACAGTGCAGGGTGTGGCATATGATGAAGCTCATGGGAAAGGTGAAATAGCGTTAGTGGTGCTAAGCTAAAAGTACCCATAACATCGCTGGAGCAGCTGGGACTAGAGTTGGTAAAACTGGGCGTGCCTTCAGTGAAATCCGTGTGTGTGGGGGTGGACTCGGACAGGCTGAGGGGCGGGGAGGTGCCCCGCCCGGTGCCCACGCCTCGCAGTGACGCAGTGGAGGCACTTGTTGCTGAGAGTGCGTCTTCACTTGGGTATGTGCTGAGGTTGAATGCCTCCGCCCTGGGAAAATACAGAGAAGATGTTGATACACATTTAATAACACTGGGCATACCACATGTTATTATTATATTTAGTTCTAGCAGTTGTGGTGGTTTGGTTTGATAGTGTGCCCAATATTACACATGTCTTAGATGCAGTTAAAATTTATAAATGTTATGATACATTGGTTTTTATACTATCAACAAGAGAGGCTCTAATAAATAATTTGATCTCTGACTAAGGTGTCTGCCACATCAACATGACTTTCTACAAGAGATTGGTTAGAAGGGGGGGGGGGACAATGAGGGGAAGTAACTCTCTTACAAATATGTACACTAGGATTTGCAACTAGGGACACATTTATTCGTAACCCCTTTTTTTTTTTTTTTTAAAATAAAAATATAGCTTTGTGGGTTTTAAGAATCATCAGTGCATTCAAATGTTTAAAAACAAATTAAGACATTTTATATAGGTCAAATTCAGACATTTTATAAAGGGCATTAATATCTAATAGCTGATGTCTATTCCATTGTATGGCTCATTAACATCCCTTATATTTCAAGTTTTGTAAATCATTTTTAAAACAGTTAAACCTTTAAAACACTAGGATGTTACATACACAATTAGAATGGGGGGAAAAAAGCAACAGATATGGATTGGATTAACTATTGACATACACACTGCAGATAAAAGCAATACTTGAAGTTAATGTAAAGACACATGGGTTAGTAATATTTCTACAGAGTAAAGAGTTATTGCAGGCTACTTCAGGTGCAGTTAGAAGTCCTCCTCTAGGAATACACACACATCAACACTAAAAACATTTCACACAATAACAGACAGTCACAAATAAGAAGCAGTAAACATCAACCAATGATAGTTGGGATATGGAAATGTAACAAATGCTTTGTGTTGGTGTTTATGAAACCATATCCTTAATTTAAGACATTTCTTTCTAGACATTGATAGCATCCTACATCTACTGTTACACAATCTTTGAGTAGAGCCAAAAAAAAGGCAATACTAGTATAAAAAAAAAGGGTTTTCCAGGATAATTTTGTTAATTATGTACCATAAAAACATACAAATTAATCGAAATTAAACTTTACTATCATAGAATTCTTTTATCCCAAGGGCAGTAGGCAATATCTACATCAACTGATGACTTTTATAATAGAATTCAAACAAGGTTAAAAAAAAAAAAAGGTCTAAATAAACAGTAAGAAACAGATTGTTTCAATTCTACCAAGCTGTTCATACATAAACTCTACACACCAGCATGATAGACTAAAACAATGATACCAGTCGCCACTCATTTACTTCAGTCTGAAACAACTCGTGTTTAAGGTGTTACTATTTCAGTGCTGTGTGGTCTCCATGACATAATATATATGGTAGAGAACTTGGGGAGAAAGCTAAACAAAGTTTAGTGGAACTGAAATTGTGGGAGGAATGCACTGGTAATTTGGCAACAATTCTACTCATGTTTACCTTGTGTGTCATCAAATAAAACATAAAACAACTGCTTAAATTTGAGTCCAGTTACAGTGATGGTCAGAAAACAGTTGGGTAAGTGTCCAGTTACAGTCTGAAAACAGGTGGGTAAGTGTCCAGTTACAGTGATGGTTAGAAAACAGGTGGGTAAGTGTCCAGTTATAGTCTGAAAACAGGTGGGTAAGTGTCCAGTTACAGTGATGGTCAGAAAACAGGTGGGTAAGTGTCCAGTTATAGTCTGAAAACAGGTGGGTAAGTGTCCAATTACAGTGATGGTTAGAAAACAACTATCAGAATAGTTTGTCATTGGCAAGCAATAACTAGTCAGCATCAGTGCTAAGAGGTGAAAAGAGTCTTGCAGTGACTTATGTTGAATATTTACTTTGATACTGAGTGTTGGAGCAGACTGTGGGTGTAGAGGGTGACAGAACATAATTATCCTAAAAGATGAAATTCATAACCCAATGAATAGCTATATATACTTGAGATCTTTGTGGGAACAATTGATTAATTTTCAGAAGACCTTATACAATATTGTAAGTTAAATGGTAAGAGCTCTCTGTATTATATACATACAAGTACAATGTTTACAACACTTAATACAAGGTTATATTATGATGATAGAGAATGTCAAGACATTGTTATTCCAGCAATCAAAAGATGTTAAAAAAAAATTCTAAGAGTTTTTTTTTATTTGATGACTGATTGTGTTGATAGACAACATAAGTCAAATATAAGTTTACTGTCCTTGGTACAACATGAGTTAAATATAAGTCCCTGTCCTTGGTACAACATGAGTCAAACACAAGTCCCTGTCCTTGGTACAACATGAGTCAAACACAAGTCCCTGTCCTTGGTACAACATGAGTCAAACACAAGTCCCTGTCCTTGGCACCAAAACAAATGATTGAATTCTAAAATGGTGACACACCATGCCCCACCCCCATTTTCAACATCCAAACCAAAGGGAGACTACTTGGTTATGGTGAAGACTGAATTCATTCCCTTTCATTAACCAAAATGGCTACTCTTCAAACACACACACACAAATAAACACCTTTTCATGCTCTTTAACTGAAATGTTTTAGCAATTCCATTGTAATGTAAGTCTCACAAAAATGAATAAAAAATCTAGATATTTATGAGATAAAGTTCACAAACCGTATCCAAGTCCTGAAAAGGCAAAAAGCAAATGAAAGAACATTTTTTTGGGGATGTGATTTACTGGACATGAAATGTTTAAAAATAGACGTAAATAAGATCTACTTTCTTTTTCTCTAAATAATTACATTTACAATTTGTCTTTGAAAATGTATTCCAAACAATGAGATTAAGGGAAGGATTGAACATGTATTCCCTTGTGCTTGGCACGCTAATGTGTTGGATACTTCAAAGGGATGTAGACCACGTAACATAGACAATGAGGAATCATTGCTTTTTGTATGTATACCACGTAACATAGACAAATGGAATCATTGAGTTTTGTGTGCTACCACGTAACATAGACAAATGGAATCATTGAATTTTGTATGTATACCACGTAACACAGACCAGAGGGATCATTTTGCTTGTATGCATACCACATAACACAGACCAGAGGGATCATTTAGTTTTGAATGCATACCACGTAACACAGACCAGAGGGATCATTGAGATTTGAATGTATACCACGCAACATAGACAAAATGAATCATTGAATTTTGTATGTATACCACGTAACATAGACCAGAGGGAATCATAGAATTTTGTGCCATGTATATTTCAACTTGAGTGAATTCATAGCCCATTTAAAGCCCTCAAGAGAAAAGACAGAGGCATAAGTCGCAGATGTTAGTCAAGTATATTTTTTTAAGTAACTCACTTTTTTTGTGGCCTGGAATTTCCATTGATATTATGACCTTGAGCCCGAGGGGAAGGTGAACGATTGATGTGACCAGAAGGCATGTGCGAATTTTCTGGAAGCAAATCTGGCTTACCTCCAACTGCTCCTGTTCCTGGAGGAAATTGATTAAGAATTTAGAAAACCAACAACCTTGCAATAGGGAACAAATAAAATAAATCAACAATTTTTTTAATTTAGAAGAGGAAAAAGATCCTTAAAAATATACGAAACAAAATATTGAAAAACAGCATTTGATGTGCTCTGACACACTGTTGTTAAGGAAAAATTATAAAACTCATCAACCCACAGGAATACTTAAGTAATGAAGATTATTTATTGACCGTAATTTGTTTATACTATGAGTTCTTGCTCAGAGGTGAAAAAATTTCTTGCGTCACTCCCAGTTGTTCCCATTTAAATTAAATCAGACTTGTATTATTGACCGTTTCTAAAATCAAAATCCTCTTCTTCTTCTTCGTTCTCAATATTGAATATTGAGTTTAGCGTGCCACGAGTTTTGCGCCAATCGGCCCGTGGTCTCCGACTTCAGCCTGCTGTATTTTCTGGATTTGCTTCCATAGCCTTTGGTCAGCCAAGACCATCTGCAAGGCAGCAGTTGTTTTTGGCAAGTGATGCAGAGGTCACATGCCACGGCTGAGGGTTCCACGCATTACCCCGCCGCTTTTCACCCATTTGGAGCTGGGTGGAACTCGGGGACGCCCTGTGCCCCGGGAGCGAGTCCCTGGCTTCCCACGGATTCGAACCCGTGACCATCGGAGCGCCAGTCGAGCGCGCTTGCCACTCGACCACCGTGGCCCCCGTCAAAATCCTGAAAAATGACATTTGAGGAATGGCAAAATGACAGTCACATTCAAGGAATGACAACTGATTGTTCCTAAAATCCAAATGTTACCAGCCCCCCCCCCACCCTACACTTATTAGCTAAAGTAGAATCCAAAATGTTACCTGCCCCCCCCCTCTCTCCTCTTTCACTTATAAGCTACAGAAGAATCCAAAATGTCACCAGCNCCTTATAAGCTACAGTAGAATCCAGCATGTTACCAGTAGGTGTGGACTCGTCAGAGAAGCTTATTGTCCTCCCCCCCCTGTCAGACTTGGTGGTCACCACATTCCCCTCAGGCTGTTCTGCTATTGTCTGCTGACCCTTGGTCTTGCTCACTCCGGACTTCTTTTTGGAAGGCGAATGTTTCAGGGCTGGAGACAGTGGACATGACGCATGAGACACACACAGTTTAAAAAGGAAGACACTGCTACAGCTTGTAACCATGGAAGACATTTAAAACCTTGTCAAAATCTTTTCTACACCTTGAACACCGGATATTTTATTATTTATTACCAATAACATTTCATGATCTTCTTGATTTAGTCAGAAAATAATTTTGGGACGTGAGAGAATCAAGGCAATTAATGTTTAACACCCCAAAGCGTTGTAATGCGCGCCTGTCCGCTAAGGCCAAAGCGTTGTAATGTGCGCCTGTCCGCTAAGGCCAAAGCGTTGTAATGCGCGCCTGTCCGCTAAGGCCAAAGCGTTGTAATGTGCGCCTGTCCTCTACGGCTAAAGCATTTTAAAGCGAGCCTCAATAGTGCTCTCTTTAGAAATGAAATCACGTGAAAGATGACGTATTTGACTTCCTGCAATGGTAGCCGTTTCCCTCACTAGTGTTATCGCTCGGTTGGTGAAGTTTTTTTATGCGTTTTTTTTTTGAAGATACGATTTTGATTTACTTTATTATAAAAATACTAGTTCTAAACTACAGGTAAAAAAAGTTTTAAAGTCAAGACAGTCTTTTGGTTATGTAAAATAACTATTTTTATTATTAAAAATAGAAGTCAGTATGGCTATAATAACAAATACATTTTTCGCAATTTTTAAAGTTTCATAACCAGTTACGGCATTGAGGCGGAAGTTTTGCGAAAACCTTCTGGGGCATTAAACGTTAAAATAAGTTAAGATGAACTTAGAATTTTTAGGGAAAGCGTCCAAACAAAGGGGAGGCAAACTACTTTCTTAGTTTAAAAAAATCAAGACAAGACAAGTGGAGCAGTTACGGGTGGGAGTTTTTCTGAAGACTCTGGTAGCATGATACTGAAGAAACCTCTGTGCGTAGTAGCTGGGCCGATGTACAGATATAGTGTCCTGGAATCATAAACAAGGAAATGACTGTCGGCTATTTATTCATTACAAATTTGAAATACCATAAAATTTATGAGAAAACTTTTATTGCTAATGGAAATAAAGGAAAATGTTTGCTCTTTTAATTAACTATATTATGATTAACCCCACCAATAACTGTCCTCAATATCTGTTCTGATTTACATACGACTTGACTGACCCCCATACAACTCGACTGACCCCCATACGACTTGACTGACCCCATCAATAAGAATGGATTTCATGGTGTGTTCCAGACTTACCCCATCAATAACAATGGATTTCATGGTGTGTTCCAGACGTTTCTTTAATCGGAAAGATTGAAGGATGTCAATGATGCCCAGGTATATCAAGAGTCGCTCGCCCTTGGCGTTGCGAGCTGGAATGCCGCCAGGACTAGGATGAAGTAAACAAAATGATGCAAAAAATTAATCTCTTGTTGCCAGAAGAAAATTTGATCACCACACCCATCAACATCATATGAAACAGGAGATTGGTCAGGTGAGTTGAAAATCAAGGACATCAATAAAAATAGCGAGAAATTAATGTAGCTGCAGAAAATGTGTGAAGGTTATCATATAGCTTGGCAATTAGACATAAACATAGAAGTTGTGTCCCTTGAAATATTCTAAGGTCTAAAACTTAAGTTGCACCAACTTGCCAATCATTATGTGGTTTAAGTGTAGTGTTTAATAAAACAACATCTGATGTGCCCCCCTCCATCCCCACTGAAACAAAACTCAAGAAAATGTTCATGACTACAGAACAATGTGTGTTCATGACTACAGAACAATGCATGTTCATGACTTAACAAGAAGTATGTTCATAACTTAAGAACAATTATTCAATTTCTCATTAGCAGCGCTCAAAATAAAAAAATAACTCATTAGTGCATCCAAGACAAAAGTAAAAGCAACATATTCTTTGTGGCATTCATAATTGTTGTTCAATATTCATATGCATTTACAATTATAAATAAGAGTGAAGAATGCTTCTATATGTAGCCAAACTATAAGTTTTAAGGATATCATAGATTGAAATAGGCTAAAACATATACATGAATTCTTCAAACTAACTGTAAATGAGTTGTAGAAAAACAGGAAAAGATGTTAAGTGTAGTGTCTAAGCTACAACTAGCTGCATAAGTACCTGCACTGCAATGAGTTATATATAAGATTTTCATACAGTGAAACGACACACACAATGTGCTCAATAAAAAGTTTGGTTAAGCATAATTAAGACCAACAAAAAACACACAAGAAATTATCAGCCAATTTGCTTATTCTATTAATAAAGCAAATTGATCTAAAAAAAAAAAAAAAAAAAAAGAAATAGCCTGAAGAAACACTTAAAGAGATGTCATTAAGGACACGTATTAGGACAAGTCATTAGAACACACATTAGGACAAGTCATTAGGACACACATTATTATGACAAGTCATTACGACATACATTATTATGACAAGTCATTAGGACACACATTAGGAGTATTTCCCTCAGTAAGCTACCAATTTTCTTTTTGAAAAAGGTGCTTGTTTTTTTTTTGTTTTTTTTTGTTTTGTTTTTTTGTTGTTTTTTTTTTTTTTTTTTTTTTGGGGGGGGGGGATGTTTATAACTTCACTATAGTATTTGATAAATGCTACATTTCTGTACAGCAATAACTTCACTATAGCTTTTGGTAAGTGCTACATTTCTGTACAGCAATAACTTCACTATAGCATATTATAAGATAAATGCTACATTTCTGTACAGCAATAACTTCACTATAGCTTTTGGTAAGTGCTACATTTCAGCATGAGAACAGACTAGAGTGTGGACATTAAGTAAAGATACTTTAAATGTTGTTATGAAAGATACTTTATTTATTGAATTAATGATGTTTTGAAAGATTTTTTAAAAATTGAATTAATGATGTTATAAAAGATACTTTATTGAATTAATGATGTTATAAAATATACTTTATTTATTGAATTAATGATGTTATAAAAGATACTTTATTTATTGAATTAATGATGTTATAAAAAAATACTTTATTTATTGAATTAATGATGTTATAAAAACTACATGTTATCAACAAAATATTCCCATTATTTTTTTTTATGTCTCTTTCTGTTTCTTTATCTCAGCAAATGAATAAATTAAATTCAATATAGAAGACTATTGTGCCCTATGCCTATTAATGGTTTGATGTTTTAGTGAAGTTGTGATTGTTGATAGAAAATATGAGAAAGCATCATTTTATTATAGCAAGAAGACAACATTATTAGCATAAACTGGTGTATGCCAAAACTTAGCAGGTACATTACAGGTCAGTTCAGTTTAAAAACATTGAGCAATTAATGGTGTACAATTTGAGTTAGGTAAGAATCCATGAAAACATCCATTAGAGTAAAGTAGGCACAAAGCCGATTATTTGAGAGTCACTGGCAAGTTAATGAGGTAATAATAATAATAATGCCCATACAAATAGTACATGTATTCAGACCTGGCAGCAGCTTGGGATTATATAAAACATGACAATTTGATATGATCCACCAAAGGTTCTAAGAAGCCTACCGCTAACACCCCCCCCCTTATGTATCTTACAACACCCCCCCTCCTTTATGTACCTTATAGTTGAATGTTGATCCTATCTTTACCTTGCAGTAAATGTGATTATTCTGTGGATAAGTCCTCCCCCCAATAAATACCACTCTGACTGCACACAACTTTGTTTCTTACTGACTAGCATTTAAAAAACCCTGTAAGCTGAAGGTAGTTTAAATTCCTAATGAAGCTAAACTAATTTCCACTTTTATGTCTGACTATGCCACACTATTGTAACCAAACATTTTTTTTTAAAAATTTTGATTAATTTACCAAACAGGCTGAGAACCACTTCATTATATTCTTAAGCATAAAATTCAAGTAAAAAAAAATGATAATCAGAAATAAAAGAAGGCAGGAAAAAGAGCAATTAGTTGTTAGAAATTAGGCTGAGTACAAAGTCATATTATATGGGCCGTTGGAGGCAGCATGCATACCAATCAGAAACATGGGAACTGCTCAGCCAATGAGGTGTGTTGGGATCTGACCTGCAGATGATACCCAATTGGTAACTTCTTGTTAGTAAGAGAATGGCCATCTAAACCAACACTCTAGATTAACTGCTAATACGCATGAGCCAAAACACTAATGAGCCACCATGTGGTGTTCGATTAATACTTTTTATAAGTTAATTGTGGATGTTCAAGTTAGTTTAAAAATATGTGGCGTGAACGTGATTCAGTTGGATGCTAACAATTTTTTAATAAAATGTTCATTGAAAATCATTCAGTGTGGTGCTAAAGATTTAAAAGTATTTAAGATGAAAATGTTTCAGTGTTATGCTAACAATTTGAATTATATGGACATTGAAAATGGTGAAATCAGATGCTAACAATAAATTTTTTTATCTTTAAGTTTCTGTGAGAACAGGCTTAGTTTTATAGTCCTTCTGTGTATGTATATGCTATATACAGTGGTTGGTATTGCAACTATAAGGTGAAGATCTTCTGTTAAAGGGGTCTACCAAAGTTTGGTCACAGAAATGTCAGTGACAATCTTTTGGCTATGATGACACACAGCAACCAAACATTGACCAAAGTTTGGTCACAGAAATGTCAGTGACAATCTTTTGGCTATGATTACACACAGCAACCAAAAATTGACAGCCTAAAACTATTGATGGATTTCTTTAAAGTGAGGAATATTAATACAAGCAACTGTACAAACTTTTTTGTTGTAAATTGTTTTGTTTATTTAAGTCAGGCAAGTGTAAAAAAAACTTTTCGTTGTGAATTGTTTTGTCTGTTTTCTTTCTGGGAAATGAGACAGTAAAAATATTAAAGGCACCAATTCTTCAATAAAATATATTTTTTAAATTTAAATACTATATTGATTTGCGGCTAATTTCCTGTATTTATGTCAGATCCTCTTTAAACATTTTCACTCCAGTAAAATAAATACAAACTCTAATACCAAGGTGTTGATGATAGTCTTTTACATTTTCCAAAGTGCACAGATTTTTTAAAATAATATTTTCAACTTTGGGTCAAAACTTGTAAGAAAAACCTCATTAATCAAGATTTATAATTATAATGTCTTTTTTTGTTTGTTTAAAAAGTCAATAGAATTTTAAGACTATTCTACTATTCTTAGGAATTCTATACCATTTGCTGTTGACATATTGACAAGTTCTTATTTTTAAAAATTTAATTTATGATTGCTATGTATTTTAATGTCACTTCTGGGAACCACTATTAATGTGTTACAGACGTTCCTTCTGTACAGAAGATTATTGCGTCATAACAATCATTACATTCAATTGACTTTTGTTTCCACTTAAGCACTGTATTTGAGTTCTAGGCAGATGATGTAAGAAGTGTTAAATCGTAACAGCTTTCTAGGTTTTTGTTCTGCTTATGTGGTTTTTTTTTTTTAAATATATGTTCCAGAATATTAAAATGGTTCACTTAGAATTTTACAAAACAAATAGCCTTTAAAAGTGTTTTAAAATTAAGTGAAACTATTTATTTCTACATGATGGAAATTATAATATTCAAAATAAAAATCTTGCCTAAAAATCAAGCTCTAATGAAACAATTATATTTGGTAACTCATTTTAAGTTTTCATTGTGGTCTTCAATGAGTGTTAGAAATTCTTGAAAAAGATGACTCTACCTAAGCCGGCGTTAGCAATAACAGGTTACCATGGTAGTAGATAAGGGCTGAGAAATTATATTGAGGACATGATTTGGGTTCAGGGTCAGAGGTCAGAAGTAGAAATTTATCAAATGGGTGCCATTCAATGTTCCCTCTAAGATTCGTAGGTACAAGTGAAAAGGGAAAAAAACTTGCGTGCAAAGTTGCACAGCATCCATTTTTTGTGAAATATTTTACAAAATGTGCTGTGCTGTCAATCTAAAACGGCTGCACTAAGTCTGTAAAATATCTGTGTGGCTGCGCAGCTTAAAGGGAACATTGATGCCATATGCGTTGTGAGAGAATGACCAGACCTATGATCCTGGAGGACAATTGAGTTAAGGGATTTTTCTTTTTATGTTAGCAACTCTGGTTGGAAATCTCTGATACAAAAGACAAAAATATTAATTCTGATTAACTGAAGATAGAGTGAATGGTATTCATTGAATATTGGGAAAAGTAGGGTTAAAGACCTTGACCCCAAACACAGAATTATTGATATACAGAGATTTTCAGAGCCAATCTACATATAGGAATCAACATAAGCATGTCATCAAATACAACTTAAATACTGTAACTATAACTATTTTCAATGCACCTTTTTTTTTAAACATGACTTTCTAAAAAATAAAGATTAAAATCTTCTATTGCTATATAATTTTCCAAGGTCTTGTCTCCAGAAAGGAAAAAAAATACTATGGACAAAGTTGTTCATAATATAAAATAAGTGTTTCTTCATGAAAATCAAAGGAATAGGGTTAGGGAAAAGGGTTTTCTCCTAACACAAACCAATAGCTGATGGCTTCCCATGTGCCATAACAAGCTGCTAGCTGGGGTTATTGAAACAAAGGCCAATCATAATGCCATCCATCCCTCTTCCCCAATAAGAAGTGTCAACTCTGACAATGGATCATCCAATTCCATCCTCCCCACACACCTCAACGTCAGGCATATTGTAGCCCGAGTCTGATCCTCCTTTTCTACCCCAATGCCAAGGTCACTAACAATGGCCAGAGTAAACATATGTGCCTGAGAGAGTTATGATGCATGTGTGAGGCGCAATAAAACAATAGCACGCATACTCTGTGGAATCTAACATGAAATGTGCTTGACTATGAGAGACAAGACAGACATTATTGTCTCTGTGGTAATCGAACATGAAATGTGCTTCACTTTGATAGACAAGACATATATTATTGTCTACGTTCTGACAATGACATGAAACTTGCTGGATACTTACGGCACATCTTCATCCTCCTCAAGATCATCCGTCAGATCTGTGTTGCCCTGAATAGACTCCATGGGAGTTGAGTATTGCCCAATTCTTGTTTTAAAAGACTTGCCTCTTTGTAGTGAGTTTCTACCTACTGCAAGATACAGAGTTATTAGTGAGAGATGTTTGAAGTAAAGTGATACAACTTTATACAAGATAAAGAGTTGGTAGTGAGAGATTTTTTGAAGTAAAGTGATACAACTTTATACAAGATACAGAGTTATTAGTGAGAGATGTTTGAAGTTAAGTGATACAACTTTATACAAGATAAAGAGTTGGTAGTGAGAGATTTTTTGAAGTAAAGTGATACAACTTTATACAAGATACAGAGTTAGTAGTGAGAGATGTTTGAAGTAAAGTGATAAGACTTTATACAAGATACAGAGTTGTTAGTGAGAGATGTTTGAAGTAAAGTGATAAGACTTTATACAAGATACAGAGTTAGTAGTGAGAGATGTTTGAAGTAAAGTTATTGATAAGACTTTATACAAGATACAGAGTTGTTAGTGAGAGATTTTTGAAGTAAAGTGATACAACTTTATACAAGATACAGAGTTAGTAGTGAGAGATGTTTGAAGTAAAGTGATAAGACTTTATACAAGATACAGAGTTGTTAGTGAGAGATGTTTGAAGTAAAGTGGTACAACTTTACAAGAGGCCCACTTAGTGACAACATATTGGTTTTGGGATCTTGTAAGAATACTGACCATTCCTTGTATCACTGTGAGCAGGGTGTCCGCGCCCACCACGGTCCAACTGGTCATTAGACTGATGCTGGGCCTGTTGTTGCTGAAAGCCATGAATATCATTGTCATAATTTAAGATCATAGTCACACATAAATATTATTATCAGATATATAGATCATCATCAGTCATAAAAATCATTCAGGCATGAGACCAACATTGTATGTAAAGATCATAGTCAAAGAGATCATCATGTGTAAATATCATTTCCGGGCATAATGATCATTGTTTGACATGAGATCATTGTCTGGCGTAGAGATCATTATCTGACATAATGATCATTGGGAAAGCATATTGAAATGCATTTCAAGTTGTGGACTGTTCCCCAAACTATGGATTAAAGTTAACATGCTATGTTCTTGTCAATCATGAAAAAAAAAATTTCTTTCTTTTCTTAAAATAAGTTTTGTAACAAAAAGATTCACAGCTTTGGTCCCAATCGGTCGCATGGCTTTAATTGAGATAAAATTTTATCTAAAAAATAATGTGGCTTTTAAAAATAATTTATTAATAAGAAGAATTGTGATTTTGTTGCAGAACATTTTATAATATAATTTCTAGGGGTCTACTGATGTATGGGCACCAATATTAGGATATCGGCAAGATCTGTAACATGTATATGTCCTGATATTGATGTAACCGATATTTCATAAGGTTGTTGAGACCGCTCGTTTTTGAGGACAGGTTAACTGTTAAAAAAAGACCGCTTAACCCTCGGACCCTTTCCACTATCAAGAGAATGGTTCAAATGTTTACCATGCGTCGTATGATTTGACAACAAAGCGCCCGCTATGCCATCACTACAGAGAATTTTTTTAAAATTATAATTTCTTAACAAAGAAGTAAACTATAGTGGTATTCAGTTTTCAATTTTTATGTAATAAAAGTATCAAAACACCATATTATCTAATGTTGCCAAATAAGTTTGTTTTTGCGGAAGGTTTAACCATTAAAAAAATCCAGTTTTACTGCCCGGTCCCTCTTCCTGATGTAAAAGAATGAACACGAAATACGGAAGACTGTAATCGACACACACACTGATAATTCAAATGGAGTTGTTCGATTTGTTTATTAATTTACATTTGTCTTAATTAAACCAGTAGCCTGACATATAAAATGTATATAAATAAGAGTCATAAATTTTAGAATGGCGTCATCAAATATGACCACTGGTCTTTGTCATAACAAATACTCATATCAGCACTCATATTGGCAAAAAAAAATTAGGAATATGTGTATCAGCTTTATCTACAAAAATGCATAGAATAATTTCAAAATCATAACTGAATCTTCTTAAGATCGATGACAATTATTACTGCCGGCGTAGATTAACTATGACAATAGTTACTGCTGTAGATTAACTATGACAAGTTACTGCTGTAGATTAACTATGACAATAGTTACTGCTGTATAGTTACTGCTGTAGATTAACTATGACAAGTTACTGCTGTAGATTAACTATGACAATAGTTACTGCTGTAGATTAACTATGGCAATAGTTACTGTCGTAGATTAACTATGACAATAGTTACTGCTGTAGATTAACTATAACAATAGTTACTGCTGTAGATTAACTATGACAATAGTTACTGCTGTAGATTAACTATGACAATAGTTACTGCTGTAGATTAACTATGACAATAGTTATTGCTGTGGATTAACTATGTCAATAGCTACTGCTGTAGATTAACTATGACACAGACCTGCCAACTTCCCAAAAAAAAAAATCTGTAGATGGTGCGCGCGCAAGTCGGGATCGCGAGTCATTAGCGCCGTGGTCTAAATCTATACACTTAATTATCAATAGTTAAATAATTAAAAGTTAAAGAAATAATCATTTACCTTCATTTTCATGTAATAGTCCACAGAATGAATATTAACACCATTACAAATGTACATATATACATATGCACAGAACAGAATAATCATTTACATATGTACACAACTTGCATGTGTTCAGTTTGACAACATTTCTCTTGTGGCCTTTTTACATTTGCCCAACAACTCTTTGGACATATGAAAGTTGCCATGGCAATTGGCAACTTTGGTGACCAACAAATTAGACAGTCTCCACTTTCACAGAGGCCCTTGATTCTATAGTTTTTCTTGACAATACAAAAAATTCTTTCGGCATCTGCATTGCTGTGGGGAATGCAGCACACTGCAAGCATGGCAGTAGCCAAATACTTTAACTCCACTTGGTCTGTTATTGGATTTTAAAGTTTTTCAGGAAGTGCCACTGTTCATCCACCCTGGTTGAGATAACCACTTCCTTTGGTAGGTCCATAATCTGGTACTTCCTGAATTGTTCCTCATAGGAGTCCAGTGAACAGGTCATTGGGATTTTCTTTTAAAAANAAAAATTGAAGGTCAGCAAAGGTACCACTATCTCTCCAATTTATATTTAACACTTTGGCATGCTGGTAGAGTGGGTCAGATAGTGGAAATTTCTCTTTCATATAATTGAGAGCTACAACATAGAAAGACTTTAGGTGCTCTACAACCACTTTTCTTGACTTCTCATTCAGGTTTTCCAAAAGTGCATTGCTGCATTAGTTTGTAGTTTCACTGTCAATACTATACTCAATGCTGTTAGCTGCATGTTTCTTAGTAGTTATATGATTTTGAATATCATTATAACCACCCCTTTCTATGCTTAAGTGGGTTTGGCAAAGATTGCAAATGTTTCCACACGGGATGATGATCTAGGAAACTAATGCTTCTCAGTATATTCCTTTCTAAAACGTTGAGCATGACGTTTTTTGTTGTTTTTTTTTTGTTGGGGTTTCAGCATTGTCAGATTCGACCTCATTTGTTGCCACGGCAGATCTTTTCAAAAATGTATCTATGTTGTCACGTTAAGCTTACTCTTTGAAACAGGCACCACACAATGAATTATTTTTAAGTCTAATAAACGGAAGGATGATTAGAATATCAAGTGAAGAATGACACATAAAAAACACGGGTCCATAAATAACGGAAGTGCGGGAGAAAAACAGGAAGTCATCATATAAATCAGCCAAGCCGTCTTTTTTTTTTTTGGCTTTTTCTTTTTATAATTATTTCGCATTCGGATTTTAAATGGTGAATTTTTTTTCTTTTCGGAAAATCGGGAGATTAAGGGTCTTATCGGGATTTCGTAAGCATGGGTAAAAAATCCGTATAATCCCGAAAAAATCGGGAGGGTTGGCAGGCCTGATGACAATAGTTATTGCTGTAGATTAACTATGACAATAGTTACTGCCGTAGATTAACTATGACAATAGTTACTGCTGTAGATTAACTAAGATGATCGTTACTGCTGTAGATTAACTATGACAATAGTTACTGCTGTAGATTAACTATGACAATAGTTACTGCTGTAGATTAACTATGACAGTTATTGCTGTAGATTAACTATGACAAGTTACTGCTGTAGATTAACTATGACAATAGTTACTGCTGTAGATTAACTATGACAATAGTTACTGCTGTAGATTAGCTCTTAATGTGCCATAAAGTTTTCGGAAAACTTCTGCCTCAGTGCCGTAAGAATTTCCCGAATTGCAATCAACTGGTTATGAAATTTTAAAAATTGCGTAAAATCCATTTATATTATTATTGTCATACTGAAGTCATCTTTTTGGATAAGAATGGTTATTTTATGTATCCGAAAGACCGTTTTGAGTTTAAAACTATTTTTACCTGTAGTTAAGTACTATTATTTTAATAATAAAGTATAGCGAAATCGCATCTTAGAAAAAAAAACGTAAAAACTTCCAAAAAATTACGCGAATCGAGTGATAACACTAGCAAGGGGGAACAGCCGCCATTGCGGGAAGAAAAAAGCATCGTTTTTCACGCAATGAAGAGTTTTATTTTCTGTAATTTCATTTCTAGAGAGAGTTCTATCGAGTCACGCATTATCACGTTTTGGTAAAAAACGGTAACCCACGGATTATCGTGCTTTGGCACATTAAGAGTTACCTATGACAATAATATAAACTCATCAACTTCGCCAAACCTTTTTTTTTTACCCACCTTTTCTTTATTGGCCAGGTCAAGGTTGTAGATCCCAACAAGTAAACTGTAATCCATAATTTTAAAACTTTCTAACACCTGCAAGCAGATAAAGTCAATAATTCAACCACAGAAAAAAGTTCTCTAATTGTGGTATAACATCTCACATGCGACTCCTAGGATTTGCTCTAAAGAGATTTCTAATCTCCAACGGAATATTGCCAGGGCTGAACTTTCTATCAGGCCAATATTTAATGATTAGGAAACAATTTTTAGGAACCTAACTGGAATATTTAACACAGAGAGCGAGAGGGGTTGAGATCTCTTACCCAAACAAGATTGCAACGGAAATACCTTGTCACTCACTAGACACTGGGGTAATCTGATTACAACTGAAATACCTGGTCACTCACTAGACACTGGGGTAATCTGATTACAACTGAAATACCTTGTCACTAGACACTGGGGTAATCTGATTAAAACTGAAATGCCTTGCCAATAGACACTGGGGTAATCTGATTAAAACTGAAATACCTTGCCAATAGACATCTGATTACAACTGAAATACCTAGTCACTAGACACTGGGATAATCTGATTACAACTGAAATACCTTGTCAATAGACACTGGGGTAATCTGATTACAACTGAAATACCTTGTCACTAGACACTGGGGTAATCTGATTACAACTGAAATACCTTGTCACTAGACACTGGGGTAATCTACTTAACAAACAACAACCCAATCAAAGTGCTTCATGTGCCAACCATACCAAACAGACATCCTAGGGCCATAAGTACAAAGACACTAACATATTACCAAACAGATATCCTAGGGCCCTAATAACAGGCACACAAAAGAAACAACACACCACCCCCCAGACATCCCAGGGCCCTAAGTACAAGCACACAAGAGACACAACACATTACCAAACAGACATCCCAAAGCCCTAAGTACAATCACACAAGAGACAATACATTACCAAGCAGACATCCTAGGGCCCTAAGTACAATCACACAAGAGACAATACATTACCAAACAGACATCCTAGGGGTCTACTAAGTGATAGCACACTAGGATATCACACTTTAACCAACAGACATCCTAGGGGCCTACTAAGTGATAGCACACTAAGATATCACACTTAAACCAACAGACATCCTAGGGGCCTACTAAGTGATAGCACACTAAGATATCACCCGTTACCCACCCGACAGTCCCTCTGTAATGTTTTGATTAGAGCATCGTATGTGTCCTTTTCTAGCTGGAGACCGTCTGGATGATTCTCCATGAAATCTAAATCTTTGAGAGTAGGGGACGACTTGGAGCGTTCGTGCTTGGAGGCCTTCCGCTTGTACGTACTTCCTTTCATGTCGTACTTCTCATGGAGCTTCACCGTTGAGGGCAGCAAGTTGTTCATGACGGTGAAGCGAATGTTTTTACCTCCGCACTAAGGAAACAAGGTCAGAGAGACAAGGTCAATAAACCACAATCCAGTATAAATTAAATTTATAAAAGAATATTTATAATTTTAATCAGCAGTTCCCAAACTGTTGTGGATGTGTAATTCTTCCATTCCACAACTTTTTTAAAAAGTGCAAGATTCAAAATATNGGGGGGGGGGGGGGGGGGGTACAAGAGTGGCTGTCTACATTTCTCAGAAAGATTTCTCAAAAAGAATCGTAAATTGTGATTAAGATTGATTCCACATGTTTCTCTTATGAATTAATGGGCAATACAGCCAAGCTTTCCTTAAACAACCTAGATTAAATGATGGGCATTTGTAGGCTCTTAATAATGTCTACAGTTGATATAAACAGTTGTGAAAAGGATACAACTTTCATCTCTTCAGGAGAATTAGCTGTCAATAATGTCAATAAAAAATATATTTAATGCTTCTCTTGTGATACAAGCATGTGGAATGGAACGTTTGGGAACCACTGATGTCACATAGCATAGGTCAAAGGTTACAATGATATTTGCTCTATGACTGCAAGGGTTAATTTGTAGGAAGCACTAGCTAGCAGCAGCCAATACTAAATTGTTACCAGAGAAATCAGAGGTACTTTTTTAAAATCTATTCATGAAATAAACTAAGTTAATTACTAAATTGTTTCAAGTTTCAAAATAGTTCTATTACAAAAGCATTCCTACATTAGTATTTAAAGATGTCAACTCTATATTTGCTAATGTGGTGATGCGGATATGCTGTGAACAGATGTAGTAGTAATACAAGACTGAAAGCTTTAACTAAAACACTGCTCATTGGTACAACAGTCACACAGAACATTGTGATGTGGTGATAGCAAGCAGTGGCTCTCAAACAAATATAGAGCTGCACATCCGAACATAGCGAAATAATTTTAGCGTTAAAATTAGTATTCACAGCTAGTACCAACCAATCTACATTGTTTTGTAATTGGTTGTTGACATATTCAAAGACATTGAAATTACGGGAGCTTTCGATAACATCTATAGATCTATCTCCAGCTCTGCTCATACACATAAAGGCCCAAGGCTCAACTGTTTGGTCTTCCGATTGCTTGCTCTGTTTCTTTGTTTGAGAACCACTGACAATGAGAATATTTCAGACAGGGAGATGATGAAGGGATGTAGAGAGCACTGGTCAGGGATGGACTGAAGCTGTAGCCAATAGCCACAACAATAATGATGAAGGGGATTGGGGGGGGGGGGGAATTAGTTCAGTTAAATAGGTCAAAAAGCTCACAATAAAGGTGTCTTATGATATTCCACATTTAAAAATGTAATACAATATTTTAAACAGTAGGATTTTGGGGGATTTGATGTCAATAAATAAATACATAATTTGACAAGAAATATATGAAGTCAGACCTGACTAAGCTGAACTCAAAAGGACCCCGGGAAAAAAAATCCACTTATGGAGTTTTGGAGGTAGGGAAAATGGCTTAATAGGCTCAGATTGTGTGTGTGTGTATGGGGGGGGGGGAAGGGGAATCTGCCATACCAGCGATAAAGGGCTTAACACCACCAATAAAGGCTTGACACCACCGAGAAAGCCCCCCTCTTCCCCTCATTTTACCTTCTTAACAGTGGGATGGTGGGAGTAAGATTTTTCTTTTTTAAAAGAGTCCCAGCATGCAGCAAAGATTAGTTACCCTTCTTCCTGCCACTCATTTTTTTTTCTTGGCCATTTTTGGTCTTAAAATAGACGATTAGGTTGCTCTATGAAACACGTGTTCCGACATGTCGCCCCAGAATAATAACCCATACGACTTGGAGATTTCGACTAATGGAGGTTGGAAGCCACAAAAAATTTCAGGTTGAGGGGATCTTAAATACATTAATCTTATTGAATTTTTGCAGGGACATAACAATTAATTTGACGAGGTTTTCGACTTAGGGAAGTTCAACTTAGCAAGGTCTGACTGTATTTGTATATTCATGTATTCATGGCTATAATTGAAGTTAACATGAATGATACTAGACAGCAAGATTAGTAAGCTCCTGTCAAAGATGGCAATTTCAGGATATCAACTTTTGGGCTAGAGGTGTATACTTGTGTCCATCCCTGTACCTGTAGGCGGGGGGAAGGGGGCGGGGGATGATGACTCACACTAGACCGGTCAACCTACTTGTTTCTTATCGTCTTTGGTTGCATGCTTTCTGGTCGTACCCTTAAGCCACACCTCATTCTCATGGGGAGAGAAAAGGTCTCTGCTGTTACTGGGTCATCACAACCACTGCTACCAAACGCTAACACTTTCCTTACACTGGCCTTAAAGCTTAGTTTTTTAACAAAACCTAATTTTACAACAGTAAAAATAACACGCTGTTGAATTAAACCCAAGAGCCCATGACAGAGGAAGACTAAATTTATTAACCATTAAAATTAATGCCGTAGAGCATGTATTTAGAGAGAAAAAAATTAAAGTTGAGTTATCACTATCAGACACATCTTAATGCATCTTTAAAAAAAAAAGTGTAAGCAAGAGATTTTTAAAAAGTGTAGAAGCCAATGGTAGCAGTAGATTTTTTAACAAAATATTTTTTTTACATGCATATCTTAGAAGTAGAACATAAAAATAAACAGTTAAATTGGAAATAATTTCACTGGCATTGATATCATAAAACCAAATTCAATCATTTGTAGGACCAAGCAACAGTAGAGACCAGAGCATCACTGATACATCGCAGATGTTCAACTCTCCTATTATAGGAGTAGGAGGTATATACATTTGAGATTAGCTAATACAGTGGTTCCCAAACATTACTTTAAAAATCTGGACTGCGCTCCTAATGCTACACTGGTCTTAAATTTTCTGACTTGACAAAAATGGTAATGTATGGGGTCGTAAATTGAATACTCTTCATTTGTTGACAGAATTAACAATGGGAACCACTGGGTAAGAGCTTTTAACTCACCTGAGAGTCATTGGTAACAAACAATAGAAATGTATGCCAAGAGAACAAGGTGAGTAATGACATGATGCCAAGAGAACAAGGTGAGTAATGACATGATGCCAAGAGAACAAGGTGAGTAATGACATTATGCCAAGAGAACAAGGTGAGTAATGACATGATGCCAAGAGAACAAGGTGAGTAATGACATGATGCCAAGAGAACAAGGTGAGTAATGACACGACGCCAAGTGAACAAGGTGAGTAATGACATGATGCCAAGAGAACAAGGTGAGTAATGACACGATGCCAAGAGAACAAGGTGAGTAATGACACGATGCCAAGTGAACAAGGTGAGTAATGACACGATGCCAAGAGAACAAGGTAAGTAATGACATGATGCCAAGAGAACAAGTTGAGTAATGACATGATGCCAAGAGAACAAGGTGAGTAATGACATGATGCCAAGAGAACAAGGTGAGTAATGACACGATGCCAAGAGAACAAGGTGAGTAATGACATGATGCCAACAGAGAACAGGGGGAGTAATGACACGATGCCAAGTGAACAAGGTGAGTAATGACATGATGCCAAGAGAACAAGGTGAGTAATGACGTGATGCCAAGAGAACAAGGTGAGAATGACATGATGCCAAGTGAACAAGGTGAGTAATGATATGATGCCAACAGAGAACAAGGTGAGTAATGACATGACGCCAAGAGAACAAGGTGAGTAATGACATGATGCCAAGAGAACAAGGTGAGTAATGACATGACGCCAAGAGAACAAGGTGAGAATGACATGATGCCAAGAGAACAAGGTGAGTAATGACATGATGCCAAGAGAACAAGGTGAGTAATGACATGATGCCAAGTGAACAAGGTGAGTAATGATATGATGCCAACAGAGAACAGGGGGAGTAATGACATGATGCCAAGAGAACAAGGTGAGTAATGACATGATGCCAAGAGAACAAGGTGAGTAATGACATGATGCCAACAGAGAACAGGGGGAGTAATGACATGATGCCAAGAGAACAAGGTGAGTAATGACATGATGCCAACAGAGAAAAACTGAGTGAGAAGGCTGGACAAAGCCAAAGTCTGTTAGTTTTGCAAGGGGAGTAATCTGGGGTTTATTTAAATGCAGACTTGGAAAAAGAAATATTCAAAGCCTAATTAACACTGGCCTTATAATGTAATATCATCAACTGGTAAAGAGTTTCAGCAAGTAGAACAAGAGAAAAAATTGAAAAAAAAATAAAAAAAACATGAAACTTGAATTTTTAATAAATGATTAATATATACTTTTTATTCTCAATTTTTTAAAATTTTAATTACTTTGAAACTGGTTGGATGAAACTCTCATATAACTTGTTAGTATTATGAGTTGTCTATCTTTTCTTAGTATCATGAGTTGTCTCAGCCAGGCAAACTATGACAGAAAGGAGACAACCCATGCACATTAAGGTGAGAGGAAACGTGGGATTGGGGAGGGGGAGGGTTACTGAGTAGCTGGACTGAGACTTGCAACAATCAAACTGTGTGAGTAAAATCTGGTGCAGCAAGACTAACATTTGACCCCATTGTTTCAGAACTGATATCTCACATATCTCGACACTGAGTACTTAAGATGTTACGAGGAAATCATTCAAGACCTTGTGAAAAAGTCACAAGCTTAAAATTTTGTCTCTTTCTTTTCGTGAAAGTCAAATTCAATGAAATTAAAGCATCTTAAACGTTGACAATATCAATAACACAAAAATAAAAACCAATTTTGTTTTACATCATTTCTTACACTGAGAATAATGACCTGGTAAATTTTTTTAAAATTTAATTGGTTTTATCATTTAAAATAATATTTCAATTCTGAAATTTTTAAGAGTGTAATATTTTTTTTATTTATCTATATCCCGCTCTCTATAAAAATGCTTATCCCCAAATAGTTTTTAAAGACTTGTATAAATAACTGCTGCAGTCGGCCACTAAAACTCTGGGGGTACAAACATCACTCTTGAAACAGTGAAAGGCAAAACAAAGCCAAACAGGATGCTTGTCAACTCAATATAACTGCAGCCTTACCTGGTAACAGTAGAGTCCATAAAACTTGGGCAGCAAAGTTCTTTTGTTCTGACTGATGTTCTGTTGTGAGAAACAATAAGTTGAGCTAAGTGGACTGGTGTTATATGGGGCTGGTGTTATTGGGGGTTGGTTTGTTATTGGGGGGTTGGTTTGTTATTGTGGACTGGTGTGTCAATGTGGGCTGGTGTGTTATTAGGGGGTTGGTTTGTTTTTGTGGGCTGGTGTGTCAATGAGGGCTAGTGTGTAAATGTGGGCTAGTGTGTAAATGTGGGCTGGTGTGTCAATGAGGGCTGGTGTTATTACAGGAACATTTCAAGGAAGACAAACTACATCCTGGTAACAAGGAAGACAAACTACATCCTGGCAACGGTAAGAAAGTCAATAAACCTTCACTTTGAGTTTTTACTTGACTGCAGCTAACTAATTATAATACCTTTTCTTTTTATCAATGAATTTATGTGTCCCAAAGACGATCCCTGAAATAGCTTCCCTCTTTGTTGCTAACTGTTTAATTTATGTGCCCCAAAGACGATCCCTGAAATAGCTTCCCTCTTTGTTGCTAACTGTTTAATTTATGTGCCCCAAAGACAATCCCTGAAATAGCTTCCCTCTTTGTTGCTAACTGTTAAATTTATTTGTCCCAAAGACGATCCCTGAAATAGCTTCCCTCTTTGTTGCTAACTGTTTAATTTATGTGTCCCAAAGACGATCCCTGAAATAGCTTCCCTCTTTGTTGCTAACTGTTTAATTTATGTGCCCCAGAGACGATCCCTGAAATAGCTTCCCTCTTTGTTGCTGTTTAATTTATGTGCCCCAGAGACGATCCCTGAAATAGCTTCCCTCTTTGTTGCTAACTGTTTAATTTATTTGATCAGATTGCTTTTATGAAATTCCATATTTGCCATTTAAACTTAAACTCAAATTAACATTAAATAGGTCTAATCCAAAAAAAATACATTTTTGGACAAAACCTATAGAGTATCCATACTCTTGAGCTTCAGCTACATTGTAAAAATCTATCATATGATTTACTATTTGTACTTCTTATGACCATGACATATTAGATCACATATTATTACCATGACATATTAGATCACATCTTATTACCAAAAAGTATCCTGGCAACAACTTCTGTAAGAAGTCTGCCTCTTTATGCTGGACAGTCTTGATGATGAACTCATCGTCTTGGGTCAGATAGAAGATGCTACCACTGGCACCGGGGTTGGACAGCTCCTTCAACGGCTCGTCACACAGTGACAACTGTTGGTTTAAAGACAGAATATAACATTACATCACACATAGTGACAACTGTTGGTTTAAAGACAGAATATAACATTACGTCACATTGTGACAACTGTTGGTTTAAAGACAGGATATAACATTATGTCACATAGTGACAACTGTTGGTTTAAAGACAGGATATAACATTATGTCACATAGTGACAACTGTTGGTTTAAAGACAGAATTCAAGAACATTACATCACATAGTGGCATATGTCGGTTTAAAGACAGAATATAACATTACATCACACATAGTGACAACCGTTGGTTTAAGGCAGGATATAACATTACGTCACATAGTGACAACTGTTGGTTTAAAGACAGAAAATAACATTACATCACATTGTGACAACTGTTGGTTTAAAGACAGAATATCACATTACTTCACATAGTGACAACAAAATCTGAAAGAACAAAAGACCTACCATAAAATCATCGGGTTGGATACCAAACAGGTCACGGAAATATCGAAAGGCAACCGGGGCGTAGGTCTTGAAACGAAAGTCACTGTAATGGTGTGCTGGGGTCAGGTTGCTTCCTTCTCTGAAAGGAGACGGTGGGTGGGGGGATGGTGGGCTGTGAGTGTTGTGGTCAATTTCGTGTAGAACATTTGACAAGTGAGGGGCAAGATATGTCATGTTAATGCTGGATAAAGTGACATTTAAACACTGGCATGAAACAAATCAATTCTTCTTCACAAAAAAAAAAAGATAATTTAAGATTAAAATTTTCATTTATTTGCCACTCTTTTACATTACTTCATGAAAACTATTTAAATTTACTTGAAAACTGCAACACTATATACCCCCCTTTTTTATGAAAAGAAATGGGAGAAAGTAAAAATAAGGGGCGGGGGAAGGTGGACTTTATTATGCTTCTTTAGATCTTGTATATATTTTTAAAGTAACAAAGACTTGGTGGTTAAGAATATTTTTTCATCTGAGGAAATAAAATATTTAAATGTACATTTTCTCCATTCATAAACATAAATAACACAATCTACAATCTCCTATTACACAAGGAAAGTTTAGATCTCCTTACATTAACATAAATGTAACTAACACTATCTCCTACGTCACAAGTTTCGATCAGTTCATTCAATGTCAGAAACTCTCAAAATAGCAATGAGATGAAATTATATTCAAGAATACAATATAAATTATGATTTCCTGAAAACACTAGGTTACCTACCCAGCTAATGATGAAATAAAAGTGACATTTTTAATTATAGGTCAGGCATCAGGCCCAAGATAAATAACAGTGATGAAATTAAAATTGTTACCCAGGAAAAAACACGACCTCCACTACACCAAAGTCCTGCATGAGAACATCCCTCTCTGGCTTGGACGACAAGCCTCCAACACTCTGCCCGATGCCCAGTTGTATGGCGGCCATCAGCTCCGAAGTGGGTTTCTGAAACAAGGGAGGTAACTCACTGGTCAGTGTTCAGTAACAACTACTATGGTGAAATAAGTAAGTCATTTGCTAATCAAATTTTTATGCAAATCAAAATTTTGCAGAATGGTTGTTCAACTTTGCAAAATTGGTATCACCATTCTGACATAATGATACAATCATAATTATTAGAGAATATATTATACATTAAAAAATTGAGACATTCTAGAGCATTTGTACCCAAACCGCTGCTCACAGGCCGCATGTGGCTCTTCTGTGTTCATATTGCGGCAAGTGAAAATTTAGAAATATATGTTACAGCACTTACAGGAAGATATCCAAGCCAGGTTTAATGACCCGTAGTGTTTCAGTGCGGCTCTCAACTAAATTTTTTAAGGCTTTAAAATGGCTCTCGGTTACTATATGTCTGGCCACCCCTGTGCTAGGGCATGAACTTATTGGACATTTCGAGAAAAGAGTCAAACAATGTTTGCTGGGAAGGAGTACAGAGATTTCACAAAAACTTTACCTTAATATCAGCATGACCAACCTAATTCACATCTCTAATCAGTTAACAAACAAAAAAAAAAAAAGTGTAACACCAGGAGTTGCTCCAACCACACAAGACAAACAAAATAGTTTTTTTTACCCAAAGGAAAATGTTTGAAGACAAAGGTCTCACCTGCAGAACTCATCATCAGAGGTACATTCTCCCTTTTATTCTGCTCCCTAAACAGGCAAGTTTCTGATTTTTGTAGTGTTACAGTATTCAATCGTAATTTAACATTGATATAAATAGATGCCCTTATATTTAAGGAAATAGCGGGGACAGTAAAATTAAGTTTAAAAAAGGACTGTAGTCAAATCTTTGGGTACAACAATCTTTGTTGACTCGAATTCCCAGCCAACTAACCACACATCTCAACCATTCCTCTAGCTACAAACTGACCACACATTTCAACCATTCCTCTAGCTACAAACTGACCACACATTTCAACCATTCCTCTAGCCACAAACTGACCACACATTTCAACCATTCCTCTAGCTACAAACTGACCACACATTTCAACCATTCCTCTAGTCACCAACTGACCACACATTTCAACCATTCCTCTAGCCACCAACTGACCACACATTTCAACCATTCCTCTAGCTACAAACTGACCACACATTAAAACCCTTCCTCTAGCCACCAACTGACCACACATTTTAACCATTCCTCTAGTCACTGACCACACATTTTAACCTTTCCTCTAGCTACAAACTGACCACACATTTCAACCATTCCTCTAGCTACAAACTGACCACACATTATAACCCTTCCTCTAGCCACCAACTGACCACATATTTTAACCATTCCTCTAGTCACCAGCTGACCACACATTTTAACCTTTCCTCTAGCCACCAAAATGACCACACATTTCAACTATTCCTCTAGTCACAAACTGACCACACATTTCAACTATTCCTCTAGTCCCTAACTGACCACATATTTTAACCATTCCTCTAGTCACCAACTGACCACACATTTTAACCATTCTTCTAGTCACCAACTGACCACACATGTCAACAAATTCCTCTGGTAACCAACTGACCACACATTTTAACCATTCCTCTAGCCACCAACTGACCACACATTTCAACCATTTCGACCATTGCTCTAGCCACCAACTCACCACACGTTTCAACCATTCCTCTAGCCACGAGTCCTTGTTGTCCAGGTCAGGGCCACCGGCATTGCACTCCTGCTCATAGTAGCGCCATATCTCATGTACATGGAACCAGATATGCTGTTCCACGCCAAACCCAAATTTATCCATTGTTAGAATCAATGTTTATAAAAGCCCAAAACTCACATTTTGAAGGACAAAGGCCAGTTCATATATTTTAAAAATGCAGTTAAGCATTTTTTAAAATATCATTATTGTGGTGATTGGGGAATCAGCATAGTCCATGATCCACAGGGAAGATGCTACATATTGATAACACCATAGTCCATCATTATCCACAAGGGAGGTGCTACATATTGATAACACCATCATTATCTACAGGGGAGATGCTACATTAAAAATAGTCAATAATTATCAACTCCTGTCATAATTCACTGAACCAACCTACTGTCACAATGAACTGAACCAACCTACTGTCACAATTCACTGACCCAACCTACTGTCACAATTCACTGACCCAACTACTGTCACAATTCACTGACCCAACCTACTGTCACAATTCACTGACCCAACCTACTGTCACAATTCACTGAACCAAACCTACTGTCACAATTCACTGACCCAACCTGTCACAATTCACTGACCCAACCTACTGTCACAATTCACTGAACCAACCTACTGTCACATAGTATTGTCAGGCTACACACTCGTACACATATGCATATACGGGTGTGTACATGCATTATCAGGTGTATGGATGGACTCCGAATACGTCACAACTCATAGAACCAACCTACTGTCACAAGTCACTGAACCAATCTACTGTCACAATTCACTGAACTAATATATTGTCACAATTCACTGAACCAACCTATGATCACAATTCACTGAACCAACCTACTGTCACAATTCACGGAACCAACCTACTGTCACAATTCACTGACGCAACCTACTGTCACAATTCACTGAACCAACCTACTGTCACAATTCACTGACCCAACCTACTGTCACAATTCACTGACCCAACCTACTGTCACAATTCACTGAACCAACCTACTGTCACAATTCACTGACCCAACCTACTGTCACAATTCACTGACCCAACCTACTGTCACAACTCATAGAACCAACTAAATGTCACAATTCATTGAACCAACCTACTGTCACAATTCACTGAACCAACCTACTGTCACAATTCACTGAACCAACCTACTGTCACAATTCACCGACCCAACCTACTGTCACAATTCACTGACCCAACCTACTGTCACAATTCACTGAACCAACCTACTGTCACAATTCACTGACCCAACCTACTGTCACAATTCACTGACCCAACCTACTGTCACAATTCACTGAACCAACCTACTGTCACAACTCATAGAACAAACCTACTGTCACAATTCACTGAACCAACCTACTGTCACAATTCATAGAACCAACCTACTGTCACAATTCACTGAACCAACCTACTGTCACAATTCACTGAACCAACCTACTGTCACAACTCATAGAACAAACCTACTGTCACAATTCACTGAACCAACATACTGTCACAACTCATAGAACCAACCTACTGTCACAATTCACTGAACCAACCTACTGACACAATTCACTGACCCAACCTACTGTCACAACTCATAGAACAAACCTACTGTCACAATTCACTGAACCAACCTACTGTCACAACTCATAGAACCAACCTACTGTCACAATTCACTGAACCAACCTACTGTCACAATTCACTGAACCAACCTACTGTCACAACTCATAGAACAAACCTACTGTCACAATTCACTGAACCAATCTACTGTCACAATTCACTGAACCAACCTACTGTCACAATCAACTGAACCAACCTATGATCACAATTCACTGAACCAACTTCTGTCACAACTCATAGAACCAACCTACTGTCACAATTCACTGAACCAACCTACTGTCACAATTCACTGAACCAACCTATGATCACAATTCACTGAACCAACCTACTGTCACAACTCATAGAACAAACCTACTGTCACAATTCACTGAACCAACCTGCTGTCACAATTCACTGAACCAACCTACTGTCACAATTCACTGAACCAACCTATGATCACAATTCACTGAACCAACTTCTGTCACAACTCAATGAACCAACCTACTGTCACAACTCATAGAACCAACCTACTGTCACAATTCACTGAACCAACCTACTGTCACAACTGACTGAACCAATTTATCTGTACTATAGTTTGATATCAAGACGTTGGGGCATAGAAAGGGGGTGAGGGTGGGTTTGGTGTCACGATACCGCGAGAGGGGGAAGATGAGTGGTGCAGGCGTTTAGTTAACTCTCGCAGTGCACCAGCGTGGATGGGAGGAGGGAGGGGAAATAAGTCGATAATAGGCAAATGTCAAGTCGGCTTTCCAAGACAAGCTTTGGTGTAACAGCGCCCTGTCAGTGCACCACACAATAAAAACAATTCTACGCCCTGTCAGTTCACACCACAATTAACACAATTATGTCAGGGCACCACACAAGTAAAACATTCAGGGCCGTCATTACCATCTACAAAATTCAATTACGTTTTTTAAAATTAATTTAGCATTAATTTAGCATTAATTTCACGAACCATCAGTAGACAACTTGATATTTCCCCTACTTAGCCCTGCTAACAGACAACTTGATATTTCCCCTACTTAGCCCAGTTAAGAGACAACTTGATATTTACCCTACTTAGCCCTGGTAACAGACAACTTGATATTTCCCCTACTTAGCCCTGGTTAGAGACAACTTGATATTTCCCCTACTTTGCCCTGGTAAGAGACAACTTGATGTTTTCCCAACTTAGCCCTGTTAAGAGACAACTTGATATTTCCACCACTTAGCCCTGGTAAGAGACAACTTGATATTTCCCCCAACATAGCCCTGATAAGAGACAACTTGATATTTCCCAAACTTAGAAGCAACTTGATACTTCCCCAACTTAGCCTTGTTAACAGACAACTTGATATTTTCCCAACTTAGCCTTGTTAACAGACAAATTGATATTTCCTCATTTTAGCTCTGGTAACAGACATATTGATATTTCCCCCAACATAGCCCTGGTAAGAGACAACTTGATATTTCCCAAACTTAGAAGCAACTTGATACTTCCCCAACTTAGCCTTGTTAACAGACAACTTGATATTTTCCTAACTTAGCCTTGTTAACAGACAAATTGATATTTCCTCATTTTAGCTCTGGTAACAGACATATTGATATTTCCCCTACTTAGCCCTGGTAAGAGACAACTTGATATTTTCCCAAATTAGCCTTGTTATCAGACAACTTGATATTTCCCCAACCCCGGTAGCAAAACCGTAAATAAATCAGGGGATTCTTGGATTGGCCTAAAGACATTACGTGACAACGCCCGTATCCTTGATACAAAATCAAATTATTCTCTATTTTCCAATACAAAGTACTCGGGAAAGATTTCATTCCACGTGTTAGATCGTTGAGCCCGATGACGTCACTCGTGACCAGAGTACGCGCCGAACTACACAAATCTAGCGTTGCACAACACAACGGTAAACACGCGCTGTGTATAGCACAGAGAGAACCGCCCGGCACATTCACGGCATTATTAGGTTTTTAAAAACACAACAAAATCAGAGAAATCAAGGCTTTCAAAGACCGGTAACTTCACCATTGTCAATGCCATGAATGAAGAAGTTTCGTTTCCCCTGAAGTCACATTCAGACACTGGTAATCTTGAGTCTGAGTCGTGAAATCAAATTTTACGACGTGAAATCAACTTTAAAGTCGTGAAATTAATTTCCAAGACATGAAATCAACTCTAAAGACGTGAAATCAACTTTCAAGACATAAAATCAACTCTAAAGACATGAAATCAACGCTAAGGCCATGAAATCAACTCTAAAGACATGAAATCAACTCTAAAGACGTGAAATCAACTTTCAAGATATAAAATCAACTTTAAAAACGTTAAATCGAGAGGCGCTCGTCTTAGATCAATTAGGATCCACAACGCGGCTAGTGTTAGGCTTGCATAGATGCCGTCGATTTCCTGTACGGATCGATTCTCGGCAATTAGGATCCTAATATATCAGGGAAAAGGTGCAAGGATCGATACCATCAGACTGACTCTTCAGCACGATTTCTGTGTCACCAGAATGAAGATAGCGCAGCGATTATATCCTGCGATAAGAAGGAGTGAATACACTGAAAAGTAAGGTCGCCCCCCCCCCCTTCCCTAACGGATCGAGTGGTGAGGCCGGCAGCAGGTCATGGGGGCACTCTTGCGAAGATGTCGTCAGGGTTGTTGTGACATTGACAAGTAGAACCTGACATAACACAGAGATGGGTTGTTGTCACATTGACAAGTAGAGCCTGACCTGACACAGAGATGGGATGTTGTGACATTGACAAGTCGAGCCTGACCTGACACAGAGATGGGATGTTGTGACATTGACAAGTTGAGCCTGACCTGACACAGAGATGGGATGTTGTGACATTGACAAGTAGAGCCTGACCTGACACAGAGATGGGATGTTGTGACATTGACAAGTAGAGTCTGACCTGACACAGAGATGGGATGTTGTGACATTGACAAGTAGAGCCTGACCTGACACAGAGATGGGATGTTGTGACATTGACACGTAGAGCCTGACCTGACACAGAGATGGGATGTTGTGACATTGACAAGTAGAGCCTGACCTGACGGAAAGAGCACGGCACCGACTGATGAAACAATGGGATTTATAAGGGAGACTACACTACAAATAGCCCAGAAACCATCTGACTGACTCATTCCCCTATTGACCAATTATTGTTTAATCCAAAACCAAAAGAAAACTGTAAGTGGAATCAGAGTATTACTGCGTGTGTGTATGGAGCAACAATTCGTAAGGAAGAAGGAAGGCTAAACCCGATGAGGTCATCGAAACTGAGTGTAAAGCAGTTAAGCACGTTTAATGGAAGAGACACGGCCGGCTACATACTGTGACAATCCAAGGGGAGAGAAAACCGACAGAAAGCCCGCCAACAGCTTCCTCTATCAAAGACTCGTTCTAAAATAACTTCTTCAACCGTTAATTGGACGCTGAAGCAACAACAACAATCACGTGATGTGTCAAATGTGCCCCTGGCTATAGCAAGACCCAAACAGTTAGTTTTAATGATCGTCTGGACATGACTATATATTTTGCTAGACTGCCACAACAAAAATATTTTCATTCAACAATTTTATGCGCTATAATTTGTATAATTCCGGGGGAGGGGGGGCGCATGGTTGGATCCCCGTAAAAATGATAAAAGAAATCCACCATATTCCCGACACAGCGCTAACATATCCAAAAGAATTGTGAATGGATGACGTCATATGTCTTTAAACCGGATCGTTCATTGACAAAATACTATTGCATGTTTAGACAGCGGGAAATTATTTTTGCTCCCTCTCTCCGTCTAGTTGGCTCTGGGTGATAGCTGTCTCGAGCACCGGTAGGTGGCAGTGAAAGCCTAGCATTTATTGTATTGATATCTGTGTCAGCGTACACAATCCTCTGGTAAACAAAGTCGTGTCACGTGTAAGGGCACACAGGGGAGACACGTGCCTAAGAATACAGGGGAGGCACTTACCTGAGAATACATGGGAGACACGTGCCTAAGAATACAGAGGAGACACTTACCTGAGAATACATGGGAGACACGTGCCTAAGAATACAGAGGAGACACTTACCTGAGAATACATGGGAGACACGTGCTTAAGAATACAGAGGAGACACTTACCTGAGAATACATGGGAGACACGTGCCTAAGAATACAGAGGAGACACTTACCTGAGAATAAAGGGGAGACACGTGACAGAGAGTACAGGGGGACACGTGCCTGAGAATACAGGGGGACACTTACCTGAGAATACAGAGGAGACACTTACCTGTGAATAAAGGGGAGACACGTGCCTAAGTATACAGAGGAGACACTTACCTGAGAATACATGGGAGACACGTGCCTAAGAATACATGGGAGACATTTACCTGAAAATACAGGGGAGACACGTGACAGAGAGTACAGGGGGACACGTGCCTGAGAATACAGGGGGACACTTACCTGAGAATACAGAGGAGACACTTACCTGTGAATAAAGGGGAGACACGTGCCTAAGTATACAGAGGAGACACTTACCTGAGAATACATGGGAGACACGTGCCTAAGAATACATGGGAGACATTTACCTGAAAATACAGGGGAGAGACGTGCCTGAGAATACAGGGGAGACACGTGCCTGAGAATACAGGGGCGACACGTGAGTTAGATTGTTTAGTAGAGATGATGACTATCAGGCATCAGGTTTGTTTTGTTTTCACATTCTGTACGCCGACCAAGCCACACCCTGCCCCCTTTTGGCCAGCAGAAGTGAAACACTGGTGGACACAAAGCAGACGACCAACAACTGATAACCTTAGAACAGAACGAACAGGGCGGAGGGGGTGAGGAACAAAGGAGCTGACTACCCTTAGCAACGCCGACTTTCGGATAGTACCTTATACAAAAAAATGCTATAAATAATAAATGCTCCTGAAGTTATGGAAATGGAAGAAAGCACCAGTTATCAATAAGTTATTTAAAGAAGTTACATTCATCTGTCGTAAGTTACAATTCATGGGAGTGGCTACTTGTCAAAATTTATATTCATGAGACTGGTTACTTGTCATTACTTATATTCATGGGACTGGTTACTTGTCATTAGTTATATTCATGGGACTGGTTACTTGTCATTAGTTATATTCATGAGACTGGTTACTTGTCATTAGTTATATTCATGGGACTGGTTACTTGTAATTAGTTATATTCATGGAACTGGTTACTTGTCAAAATTTATATTCGTGGGACTGGTTACTTGTCATTAGTTATATTCATGGGACTGGTTACTTGTCATTAGTTATATTCATGGGACTGGTTACTCACCAGGGTCTAGGACAGGAATTCTGAACATTGGGTCAAATGAACCTCTTTTAATTAAGTCAATGGAAACATTTGTCATTGACATTTTTATTGGTTTAAAACGCAACTCACAGACACATTGTCCAATCCCATGAGCAACGACAAGTCAGCAAGTAGAGTAAATTACCACAAGAGAAACGCTATGTCGTACGAAACACTATTTCATTAAGCGTTCTCTGAAAAATTGTGCATCCTTAAAACAGGACACTTTTGTTTGCACTGTTTGCTGCCCTGACCAGTGACTGTAGATTATGTTATATTTTATGTTATGTTATTTTATTTCTAAACGTATTTTATCTACCTAAAGTTTATTTTGTAAAAAAAAGCTTATACTGATATTGTCAGTCTACTATGTTGTTCTTTGGTTCTGTGTGCCTTTATTTAAATGTACATATCATACAGAACTAAGTTATTTGGGCTCTAATTTCTTTAATAAAAGTTTTTGCATTATTATTGACATCTCTGTCAGGGGTATGAGAATCACTGTTTGTGAAAGTTGTATTTTGCCCGGTCACAAGCTCATGTTGTGATGATTGTGAACGAGATTCACGTGGGGTGCGTGGAGCAGTCCATGCAAGGTCTGTCCAGGCCCACAGTATATAACTCGGGTGTGTCTCGGCTGTAGGAGAGGTACGGACACAAGTCGCCGGGTGACGGTGAACACGAGGAGTACCCGAGCTTTAGGGTTGCCGTGTTGGCCGGCTGGACTGTACGGCGGGCCTATGTTGTAACTAAGAGACATGGAGATTTGGTAGCGGGAGAGTTGTACATAGGTGACATGTGGGGACTCATGTAAATAAAGATTGCTGTAAAAAGGGACTTGAGTTCAATTACTGTACAACAGTTGTTGGTGTGTGAGCCTTGGACCAGAACCCTAGACAACGAAACCTGACAATCTCCAGTGTTATTTGTTAGACTCCCTTAATTAAAAAATGATTATTTGGTGATTTTGGTTATGTGTTTCCTATGAGGTCAAAGTGTTTCCTTTGAAAAAAAATACGCAAAAAAGTGTTTCTCAGGCGGTAGCTTGCTGGGTCAGCTAATATTGCTTTTACACTCTAACCTCGCGTAGTATTACAAAAATGCTTTCACATTATAGTAGTCTTGTGGTCATACTACTTGTAGGTGCTTTCATTTTTACTCCATGTCGAGCGGTTTAGAAACTAAGCCTTGAAAGCAAGAAGTCGTGCTAATTTTAGCGTAAAGCGTTTGCAAAGTGGTAATTTACTCTAGTAGTCTTGTGGTCATACTACTTGTAGGTGCTTTCATTTTTACTCCATGTCGAGCGGTTTAGAAACTAAGCCTTGAAAGCAAGAAGTCGTGCTAATTTTAGCGTAAAGCGTTTGCAAAGTGGTAATTTACTCTACATCAGCCAACAAAACAACTTATCGCCTCATGCCCTGCAATGTGCAGTCAAAAACAGGCAGGTATTGATTTTTGTCAGACTGCATCAGATGTTGGCATTGTGAAACTTAGAACTACCGGATGACTGCAAGACCGGGCAGTCACTGCAACATGACTTAGAACTACCATATGGCTGCAAGGCAGGCAGTCTAAACTGTGACATGACTTAGAACTACCAGATGACTGCAAGGCAGTCTAAACTGTAACATGACTTAAACTACCAGATGACTGAAAGGCCAGTGTCTAAACTGTGACATGACTTAGAACTACCAGATGACTTCAAGGCAGGCAGTCACCATAACATGACTTAGAATTACCAGATGACTTCAAGACAGGCTGTCTAAACTGTGACATGACTTAGAACTACCAGATGACTTCAAGACGAGATGTCTAAACAGTGACATGACTTAGAATCACCTAGTGTAATTCACCATTAAGAATGAACAAAAACTTTTCTTTCAAGACAGCACCACATCAAGGTGGATTATTTGGAAAAAAAATAATTAAAAACTCAAGTCTACCGGGCTGATATCAGTTTCAACATTAAATTCTAAAAATTAACACTCTACGATTTTTTGAGAGCTACAAATAAAACTCCCATTTAATTTTTAACTTTGACATGTAAGATGAATCCCGTGTTGTTCAACTGCTGCGTGAGGCTTAACTCATGTTCTTCCTTCAAACTTTAGAAACCAGTCCCCATCAGGAAATGAAGAACTACTTGAGGACATCAGAGACATGGGATGAGAGAAGTAAGACAAACACCCAGATCTGGATAGTCTTAGACTGGAGACTGTTGGTCTGAGGAGATGTATGGGGCAGGTGTAGCCATGATGTAAGAATGGGGCTTTGGAGGGAACGGGGCAGGTGTAGCCATGATGTAAGATGGGGCTTTGAGATTGATGGGGCAGGTGTAGCTATGTAAGGATGGGGCAGGTGTAGCTATGTAAGGATGGGGCAGGTGTAGCTATGTAAGGATGGGGTTTTAAGATTGATAGGGCAGGTGTAGCTATGTAAGCATGGGGCTTTGAGATTGATAGGGCAGGTGTAGCTATGTAAGGATGGGGCTTTGAGATTGATGGGGCAGGTGTAGTTATGTAAGGATGGGGCTTTGAGATTGATGGGGCAGGTGTAGCTATTTAAGGATGGGGAAGGTGTAGTTATGTAAGGATGGGGCTTTGAGATTGATGGGGCAGGTGTAGCTATGTAAGGATGGGGCTTTGATATTGATGAGGCAGGTGTAGCTATGTAAGGATGGGACAACATGCTGTATAAAAAAAACTTGGATAATTTCCTGTGAACTGGATGGTTGCTACCATAGATCAGACCGGATGATTCTGTTCACAAAAGGACACTGGTCACTGAGGCAGACAAGGCAACTGACATCAAGTAAAGATGAGCTTATATAAACAAGCTACCCTAACACAACACAAACAAGCTGACACCTACCCCAACACAACACAAACAAGCTGACAGCTACCCCAACACAACACAAACAAGCTACCCCAACACAACACAAACAAGCTACCCTAACACAACACAAACAAGCTACCCTAACACAACACAAACAAGCTACCCTAACACAACACAAACAAGCTGACAGCTACCCCAAAACAACATATAAACCAGCTACCCAGCATATAAAAAAAACAGTAGAAACCTGAAGTAAAGAGGAAGGCAAACTTCTCTCATCAAACAGACCTTTAGTTTACATAAAAGTAAAATGATGTTAACAAAGAGAGGCTTTTATCAATCCTCAATCACTTAAACCCTGTAAAATTCACAATGGTCACAATGTAGCACAATCAATCACTTATAATACACTCACCACAAAGTAAAACGATTGGTCACAATGTAGCACAATCAATCACTTATAATACACTCACCGCACAGTCATCTTCTAACTGTTAAATATCAAAACACTAGTCACTTCACCTACCTTCCTGGCATGCTCAGTTCTTATTCTGCATAATTTTATTACATTTTTAAGTCAATCATTACTTAGTTAATGACCACAAGAAACCAAATACAGAAAACAAACAAAACGCAGGCAAGAGATTTTGCTAATGGATGTAACAAATCACTCAAAATACACACACTAAACAAACAGAAAGAAAATTGCGTAACGAGCCACGCCCACCAAGAAAGATGACCACTGACCTTTTTATAGGAGACGATGCCAGACTTGTCCACTCGCCTGTGACCAATCTTTCTGTCTTTGTCCCGCATGGAGTTTGCGTGTATGCCAGTCTGTGGTACAAATAAACAATCATAAAACGTATCGGCAAATACTTTAGAAAACAGTGATAGCAGTGGGCAATCAATTTAATAACAGGTGCAGACGAAATAGAAAAAAAAAATGAATCTCAACTATGAATAATGGAATCTAAAGAATAAAAAATTATGGTGCGGCAGAGCAGATTTTGAAATAAATTGTTGAGAATCTACAGCACTTTGATTATATTTAAAATGTATAATTCTTTGAAAAGGATCATTCATTACAATTAATTCATCTTAATGAAGGGAATAAAATGTAAATCGCTATTAGATTACTTATCAACATACGTTTAGAACATCAATTTAAAAATAATATCTTAGAATCCTCTTTGTTAAAAACTTATGAAAAAATAGATTTCAGCAGATGAAATAAATACTTACATCAGCTCTGTTCTCTCCATTGTCTGTTGGTAAAGAAAGAAAAAAAAGTTTAAGTCCCAATTTGAAAAGAAGGTAAAGGAAGATCAATTGAACACCCCACCCGGAAAAGGACTAAGGATTTCCTTAGAGGGGTCCCAAGGGACTGGGCTAAATGGAAGAGTTTCCTATGCACCAATACCAAAGAGCCAGTGCTTTGAATTTCAGCCAGTCCCATATGTTTAGTTCAATTACTGAGACAGCCTTACCAATAAGTCTCTGTCTGGGTCACTGGGTGTAGACTAATGTGTTAGTGTGAGAGATTTCAGACTAGTGGTTTTAACTTTAACTCATGTGAAGACTGATGGGACATTCTGGTTAATAGTTAATAATATTCTCTCATTTTACTTTTATTATCCTATTTATTTTTAAAATACTATGGTAGGTTCTATAACTTTTTTTTTTAAGCAAAAAGGTTGGGTGTGATTATTAGTTTATAAATGAGATATATTGTCTACAATTTTAAGGGCCAATAAATACTATTATTTTTTTAAAGTCATAAAAATCACCAAACCCTAAATAATGAATGCAATGATTTATATATGTCTCTTAAGCTGGTTTTAGTTATTGGGTAATAGTAATTGCAATAAAAAAAAAGCAATTAATTTAATAAACTATGAACGGATCATATTCTGTAACTATTGAATGATTAAGAACCTTTCATGTTTAATAAAATCTCTGTTGAGAATAGTGAAGTTCCTCTAAAATAAACTTAACAGGTGAAAATTAAAAATCATTCAGATTTCTAAATAATCAATGGTGCTTTTAAAAAAACAAGTTTTTTTTTAAAAATTAACACAAATAGTTTTTAACTTCTTTTGGTACCATTTAAATTACAAGACAAGAACATGGGTGTCAAATGCAGCAAGATGTTGTAAATGAACAAACAAAAACTATCTGAAATCTGAATGCTTGAACCCTGTAACAAACCTGTTTTGATAGTTTTAAGTACACATTTAATGAATGTAAATACTCAGCATAAAAACCTAAAACATTTTAAAATGTATCAACAAAGAATTCAACAAGCACAAAATGTACTGAGGAGGCTATTTAAAAAAGTTATTCAGTGGGAAAAGCACAGTTTAAAAATAGATTGATGATAATTGTGTGAGAAACTCAGGTTTGATGCAGACCCCATGCATTCAGATAAAATTATTTTCTAATAGAATTCATGTGAATTTTTTTTTTTCAAGGTCAATAAATATTTCTGATTTTTAAATAAATCAACTTTAAATAAAATTAAACACATGACCAAGGAAGACAATGCAATGGGTCACCAGAAACAACAATATGCAAATATAAGGCCTGCCTTCAATTATTTTAATAATTTCAATGCAGTCAAAGTCTTAAAAAAATCAAAGAGATCAAAATGCAATGGATTTTTAGTGCTCTGCTTCAAACCTGAGTCGATGCATAAAAATAGCCATAAGGTGATGTGTAGATAAGGGTTACGGGGGAAAGGAATTACTGTTTCATCAATTGACGGGTAAAGAAACGGAAGCTCTGTAAAATATGTTAAAACCTTCAGTAAGAGTAAAATTTTTAACAAATTTTAACTGATGAACAATATTAAAAGCCAGCATGAGTCTAAAGAAATTTTGAAGCATCAAAATATAATAATACATAAATATTAATGTGCTTATTATATTGACCCCCTTTGTAAAAATATTTTAAAAATAAAAACCCATTTTTAAAAATATAATAATTAAAATATCTAGTCCTAAATCTTTATAAAAAAAATATAAAAAAAACAAGGGGCCTAAATATTAGAATTTATGCAATTTATTTCAGATTCATTTATTTCATATTAGCAAACCTTATTAAATTTCTGAAGGATAATTGAATAATAATAGACATGAAAAGTTTAATCAATTGCTCGCCCCAAAATATGTCAGTCAAAATTCTATCATAATAAGCTTACATGATTAAAATAGTAATAATATCATGCACAATATATAAGTCCAATCATGTGTCATGGAAAAAGTTAATCAGAGTATTCAGAGCCTGACTTAATTAACAATTGGTCTTGGACATTAGGCCTTTTTTGCAGTGTCAGTGTGGTTCAAAAAACCTTGTCATCGAAAAATTCAAATAACTTCCCTGACTTCAGGTCTTCAGATGTCATTAGAGATACTATCATGGATAGCAGCATAAATTACATAATTAATTATGTAGATATGGGCAAAGTCTATGACTATGTCAATGATAGTCTATGACTGAACTATGACTCTAACTCTATGACTATGGTCATAGAAATAGAAGTAGTCTAAATAGTCAACAAAAATATCAAAAAGATGAATGTCAGGCCATAAGAAGCACTGTGTGAACTGTGTCTTTTGTAGTCTATGGCATGGGCACTTCAATAGTAGATATTAAATAACAATATAAGAGTAATACTATGACCATGAGAAATTAGTTAAATCACTGTGTTTGTCACTTTTGTCATTTGTCCAAAGTCTAAACTAAAATGACAATTGACAATACTATGACTATAATACTGTCTATAGACTATAGTCTATATTTTTGCCTTTAGAACTTTAGACACTTTAGTTTACTATTTAGTTAATTTAGGGTAAACGTCTAGTACTCTGACCGCACCACCATTACCGGCGGCCATCTTTGTTTCTATGGCACGTGACCGGCCCGGAAAAGTAGTGCGAGCCCCGTGAATTTTCCGAAAATTCTAAAGCTATACCTAACCCAAACCCTAAAATTAAAATAGCAATGGGAAGAGACGCGACGCTGCGGTCAGAGTAATAGACATTAGCCTAATTTAGTTATCAAATTTTGCTTGAATACAAAACTGTTCATTACAAAATGAATTAATTTAATATGAATCCTAAAAAGGACTGGACATAATCCTAAGAAATTACTAGGTGTAACCCAGACGATGAGTGCTAAGGGCTAAAACTAAAGGCTAAGTCAAAACTAACTACTACTAGTTCACTACTACTCAAACAAAGTAAGTGTAAGTTAAAGTAGAACTCAGTTACTTACTCAGTAACTCAGTAATTGGCTGGGCTTGCGGGGAAAATGTCATTTCAAGGGATGATAAATGATACTCAAGAATAATGATAAGTAAAATAACGACTTTAAATGTTGTTAAACAAGTAAAAAGTTCTTATTAATCCATACCTTCATCTTCTTGTTCCGTTTCGTGGCCACTAAATCCTTCGGACACATGAGAGACCGCGTCAGACTGAGGGGCGGCTGCGGCCATTTTGGCTAATAATAATTATACTTAAATTATCCTTATAAACGTTATGGAATTATTAACCTTTTCACCAAATAGATGAACTTGTTGAAGATAAACCCTCGCTACATTTTGGGGTGGTTCGAAATTACCGTTACCCTTATTTGTTAAAACTGAAAGAACACGAAAGTAGATAAATGGAGTTTCTATGTTGATTTTTTCAATGTCTTATTTGTTCACTGCGCATGGGCTAAAGTCCCGGAAGTAAACAAAATAATCCTACAGCTTCCGCATTCTTTTTGTCTCCTCCCAAATAAAAATAAAAACAATAACTTATTATTTATAGTTCTATACAATATTTTATGGTCCATTAAACTTAGATAATTTTTTTGAATCAGATTTGTTGAAGCAAAAAGACATATTTTTATAATAACATGATGTTAACTGTTAACAGGAAAAAGTAAAGCCTAAAAATAGAAATTATAATATCATAATAAAATAAAGATCAGAGGCCTTTTATAAATTAAGATTCTTTTATAAAGAAAAGAGGTTTTTTAAAATGGTAATAAGTTATAAGAACATTATTATATATATTATATAGTTATGTTTGTGTTAGAAATAAAAATTGAAGAGCAATCCTTCCTTTGTCTTATTTTAAATTGCAATTCTCTGCTTTGCCTTAAGCCGAATCCTTTGAAGTCAATATCCATGTTATCAGTAATTCAATGCTTAAAAGCCAAAATAGTTACGGTCACAATCTTAGTATAAAAATTTTGGTATAATCAAGTATAAAGTGATGTTAAAGAACATAACTTAAAATTAATGTACTCGTTTTTGAATTAATGTACGTTTGAAGAAGCCACTCCCATTTTTGGCATTGCGCATAGCCATTTCTGGAATATTCGAAGTATTATATTACACAAGGCAATATCGGGCCTAAATAACTTAATTAACTTTACATATATATATGTAATATATATACAATATACAATACTAGATTGTGCCGGGGCGCCGTGGCGCCTGCGGTGCCCCCTTTTTTTTTGGGCGCCTACGGCGCCAACCTTTTTCAAAAGACCAACTAACTTGTCCTTTTTTTATAAATACGAAATATTAAACTTTCTGAAATGCACGCAAAGTATTTAATAATAGGGGTTGTATTTTGCGCACCGATGCACACCAAACAATGACGTCATCATATTGAATATTTTTACAGCGCTAATCACCACACGATTTTTCAACTAACTGCTGTAGACTGTCGTACATCGTTCCTCAGCGTTCCAGATCCAGTGACTTGGACTATTATATTATTTACGAGCAAAATACCCGTGCTACGCTACGGGGTAGGCACAATAAGAATAACTTTATTTGGTTGTGGGTCTCAAATTCTCCTTAAAAAAGAATGTAAACGCATCTGGAAATTAGGGTAGTTATAAATCAAACCCCTTCTTAATAAAAACAACGATATGTGTGTCGAGAAAACTAAAAATATTATTAATTTAAATATTACCCATCAATTTTGGTATTTCTGCTTTAATATAGCATCATCATTATCATCCGTGGCTCTACAGCCCATGCAGGACCCTGGCTTGCTCCACCACATCCTTCCAGGTACAGCCCATGTAGGGCCCTGGCCTGCTCAACCACATCCTTCCATTCAGATCGTTTGATGACTTTCTTTCACTATGCTCGAACCCCTTTAATAACGCATGCTATATACTCTACCAGAATAACAAATGTCGTTAACAGTTTAAAAAATCTAACTGGCAAGGCTCACTTTCTTTTCAGGTGAATCAAAACATGAAAACAAATATCTTTCCACATGATTCCTTTGGTTCTTAGAAAACACACATTTCATTTATAGTCTAAGCATGAAATTAGTTCAAGACGAATAGGATATTTTTAGCCAGATAATATTTGTGAATATTGTGGCTTGGGGAGAGAGGAAAATATGGTTTATTTGTTATCAAGGCACATGTTCCTTTAACGTGAATAAAAACATAAGAACAATGCTGATTTTTAAGAAAATGGTGAGAAATTGATCTCCTTATAAATGTTATGTCAATTATTATATATTCCCGCACATTTGCTAATAGTAAAAATTCACTTTATATCAATCTTTATTTCCGTTGTATACTATTCATCTAATAAACTCAAAACAGCTTGGCACAAAATGAGTTGTTGTTAGTGTGTTTTTTTCGACATAACACGCACTTTCTTATGCTAGATCCTATTTATAAGTCGTAATACCCGTGATATTTCTTTACACTTGATATATTTACACCTTAAAGGTTAGCACTTGATATATTTACACCTTGATGGTTTGCAAACGCATTGCTAGAGAAATGTACCCAATTTTTCAAAATGGATGTTTCATCATTCGTTAGGTCTTAGAGTAAAATACAGGTTTTAAAATTATTTTTTTTATGGGAAAAGCCTAACCAAAACATTATTTCTATTTCTAGGCTAAGCATGGCCTTTGTCAAATTAATATGATTTTTTATGGGCCAGATATTAATTATGTGAATATTGATGCTAAATTAAGGTATTATGAGATAATTTGTTTTAAAGAAACACCTTAAATCGCAAGGTTTGAGCTGAAAATGTACCCTGCTGGTTTACTTTAGTTGTGCAAAAAGTATTTTCTATTTGGTGGTTGGACACTTCGACCACGGACGATTCGACCCCGGACTGTTCGACCCTGGCAGTTCGACCACAGGACGTTTTGTCCCCAGGTCGTTTCGACTCCGGTCGGTTCGACCACGGAAGGTTCGACCCCGGTCGATTCGACCCCGGGGCGATTCGATCCCGGACAGTTCCACCAAGGGACTTTTTGACCCTAGGGCGTTTCGACCCTGGACGTTTCGACCCCTTTCTATCTACACCGTAGAAATTTATTATTATTTTTGTTTGTATATATACTTTTTAAAATACTGGTTGTCATGTTAGAGGCGCAACATTAGCAGACATAGAAATAACCAAATCACACACACAT
>MUZC01000179.1:507559-524198 GCA_002072015.1 Radix auricularia | reverse complement strand
GGGCTGTAGCTGGAAGGATGTGGTGGAGCAAGCCACGGATGATAATAATGATGCTATATTAAAGCAGAAATACCAAAATTGAGGGTTTATACTTAAATTAATAATAGTTTTATTTTTCTCGACACACATATCGTTGTTTTTATTAAGAAGGGGTTTGTTTTATCACTACTCTAATTTCCAGATGCGTTTACATTCATTTTTAAGTTGAATTTGAGACCCAAAACCAAAATAAAGTTATTCCTATTGTGCCTACCCCGTAGCGTAGCACGGGTATTTTGCTCGTGGGATGTATAAAACGCATAATCATATAGTTTCCTGTGTTTACGGGACGTATAAAAAATAATTTAAACTGACATCATTCGCCTTTTTGGAAACCACAGAAACCATTTTTAATAAGAATAATCTTATTTCTTTAACACCTCATTTTTTACTGATGTGGCAGCAGAGGATGGGGTGAATTGCACTGCATTACAATACACTACACTACTAAACAGACAAGTATGTTTAATAATTTTATTTCGAATGGAAAACTGAAGCTAAGTTGAATTACCAGTATCTTCAATTCGCCTAAGGAGCCGTTCATAAATGACGTCCTCAGATTTTGGCCGCGTTTTAAACTTATTTCGTGATACTAGTTTGATGTGGTCTAAATTTCTCATCCGCTTTACAATTAATTATATTTTCTTGAATTTTAATCGGTCAAAATAATTTTAATCGATTAATCTTTCATTAATTTCTGCAGCCCTAGTTATAATATATAATACTATAATTTGTTTTTGTTGTTGTTCATCATAATTATAATGAATTCTATTTTAATATTAATAAAATCCAGTTTGCGCTAATTTTTATGACCCAGTTAAAAATTAGCTGTCCTTATAAAAATATATTATTATACTTTATAATGAAATCTGGATTGCTTAGAACTATCAATTTAGGCTAAAACAAATATTTTTGTCTAAATATTTTTTTGTAGAACATGACACAGAAAAACAACACATAGAAAATAGAGCAAGACCTTTGAACCTTTTCATCTATTTAATAATGAAATCTAGCAAGGCAGAACAAACCAAAAAAATAGAATCAGGTTGGACAAAGAACACAAGTATCATGAAACAAAAAATATGGACAATAATTGGTTGAATGAAGAGTGCTTCTTGATACATGCATTACATATGTATTTAAGCAGAGTCAAACCAATAGAAGTTATGAACAAGAAATAAAATACAAATAATAGCATTAAATGGTTCACTTATTACTGAAGACAAAGAGTAACACAAAGTGCTTCGTGTGATGAAGGTCTGTATGTACATATAGAGCACTTGTGCTTGGTGTGATGAAGGTCTGTATGTACATATAGAGCAGAACTTGTGCTTGGTGTGATGAAGGTCTGTATGTACATATAGAGCAGCACTTGTGCTTGGTGTGATGAAGGTCTGTATGTACATATAGAGCATTTGTGCTTGGTGTGATGAAGGTCTGTATGTACATATAGAGCAGCACTTGTGCTTGGTGTGATGAAGGTCTGTATGTACATATAGAGCACTTGTGCTTGGTGTGATGAAGGTCTGCATGTACATATAGAGCACTCACTTGTGCTTGGTGTGATGAAGGTCTGTATGTACATATAGAGCAGCACTTGTGCTTCGTGTGATGAAGGTCTGTATGTACATATAGAGCACTTGTGCTTGGTGTGATGAAGGTCTGTATGTACATATAGAGCAGCACTTGTGCTTGGTGTGATGAAGGTCTGTATGTACATATAGAGCACTTGTGCTTAGTGTGATGAAGGTCTGTATGTACATATAGAGCACTTGTGCTTGGTGTAATGAAGGTCTGTATGTACATATAGAGCAGCACTTGTGCTTGGTGTGATGAAGGTCTGTATGTACATATAGAGCACTTGTGCTTGGTGTGATGAAGGTCTGCATGTACATATAGAGCACTCACTTGTGCTTGGTGTGATGTAGGTCTGTATGTACATATAGAGCACTCACTTGTGCTTGGTGTGATGAAGGTCTGTATGTACATATAGAGCACTTGTGCTTGGTGTGATGAAGGTCTGTATGTACATATAGAGCAGCACTTGTGCTTGGTGTGATGAAGGTCTGTATGTACATATAGAGCACTTGTGCTTGGTGTGATGAAGGTCTGTATGTTCATATAGAGCAGCACTTGTGCTTGGTGTGATGAAGGTCTGTATGTACATATAGAGCACTTGTGCTTGGTGTGATAAAACTATGTACACAGAGAATACTCTCTATACAATGGCACGTGAGAAGATTTTTTTTTTTACATCAATCTAAATCTAAAACAAAACAGAAAGCATTATTTAAAATAAAATAAATCTGTAAATATGTAGTTTCTTTAAGTCCAATTAATTAATTATGATCACAACATATATACATATAACTTGAACCTACTTGAGTGCAAAAAAAAAGATTACACAAATTTTAGATTTCCCTTTGTTGAAAATCAAAATTCTGCACTTTGTAATACTGGAATTTAAAAGAAGAAAAAAAAAATCAAAGGTAAAATTAATTTAATTTTCTGTGTAACATTACCAATGTGAGAATCACTGTCATCCCTAGGCTTATGACTATACAGACACAGACAAAACAAAATGTGAAACCAAAGACAGGGGCTTCCATGGCTTGCTGTATTTAAATATAAGATAATAGTTGAAGGATTCTCTTTATTCTTATGTCAAATGTGAACTGGCTCAAGATTACATCCAACATTAGAAGGGTCTCTGTATTCAAGGAAAAACATAAGTAATATGTTTAAAAAATTACAAATTTCTATTTTTAAAAATGTAAACATTTTAAAAGAAATGTGCATGCCTGACCTATTTGAAAAATCAAATTTATTAATTAAATCAATTTTCCATTACAAAACACAAGCCAAGTTTAAAAAAGACAGAAAGAAAGAGAGAGAGAGATAGGGAGAGAGAGAGAGAGAAGAGAGAGAGAGAGAGAGAGAGAGAGAGAGAGAGAGAGAGAGAGAGAGTGAGCACAGAATATAATGAGACCTTATATCGCATCATATTTTCTCTTTTTATTGCACAGTTTAGTTTTAGGGAAAAAATAACAAAATTTGTGGGGTCGGGTGAGAGGGTAAAAAAAGTTTTAAAAATTTAGGAGAGGAGAAAATGTAACTAACAATGAACTTTGAGAAAAGAAAGTGGGGAAAAGAGAGAGGAGATGGAGACAACTAACTTGATGTAAATCAACAAGAGAGACAACTTTTGCTGTCAATCTTTATATTGTAATATAGCATTTAAATGATTTTTTGTGAAGACATTCTCAATCCTGACATCTTTGACAAGGAAGTGAAAACAAGGAGTTTCAAATCTCATTTGGAAGTAATTAAGAAATAATCAAATAATTTGGCTCCCTTCTCAACAGATGACAGCAGCTAAGTTCTAATTGATTCACTTTTTTTTTTCTGGACCCCTGTAGTCATTCAAAGTGCTGTTATTATTTCCTAAGGTGATTATAGTCATTAAAGTGCTGTTATTATTTCCTAAGGTGATTATAGTCATTAAAGTGCTGCTATTATTTCCTAAGGTGATTATAGTCATTCAAAGTGTTATTATTTTCTAAGGTGATTATAGTAATTAAAGTGCTGTTATTTCCTCACATGATTAAATGGAAATCTGAAGTTTTGCTTTGATTGTTTATTGCAGAAAGTGACTAGCTGGGATGTTGATTAACTTGAATGTCTGTCAGTGACTAGCTGGGATGTTGATTAACTTGAATGTCAGTCTGTGACTAGCTGGGATGTTGATTAACTTGAATGTCTGTCTGTGACTAGCTGGGATGTTGATTAACTTGAATTTCTGTCTGTGACTAGCTGGGATGTTGATTAACTTGAATTTCTGTCTGTGACTAGCTGGGATGTTGATTAACTTGAATGTCTGTCAGTGACTAGCTGGGATGTTGATTAACTTGAATGTCTGTCAGTGACTAGCTGGAATGTTGATTAACTTGTTTGTCTTTGTCTGTCACTAGCTGGGATGTTGATTAACTTGAATGTCTGTCAGTGACTAGCTGGAATGTTGATTAACTTGTTGGTCTTTGTCTGTCACTAGCTGGGATGTTGATTAACTTGAATGTCTGTCTGTACTGTGACTAGCTGGGATGCTGATAAACTTGATTGAATGTCTGTCTGTAACTAGCTGGGATGTTGATTAACTCAAATGTCTGTAACTAAGCTGGGATGTTGATTAACTCAAATGTCAGTCAGAGACAAGCCTAAAAAAATTTTTTCTTTGAGTAATTTAAGATGCTAAATATGAACATTTTTTTGGCTTTCAATTTGAAGGAAAATAAGCCAAGTAAAAATGTTCATGATCACACCAGTTATTAATGATTATTTAATTCAACATCTTGTTGTGTACATGAAAACTATTTTCAGAGAGAAAAAAAAACATGACCAAAAATAACTAAATATTTGTAAGCCAATTTCTATTTTAAAATGAATTCTTTATTTAAAACATATTGCTCCTAGTTTGTTTCTTGTGTTACAGAATTTCTTTTTTTTTGTTGTTGTTTACAAATTCTACCAGATAGGGAAAAAAAAAAAGATATAATGAAAGAATAAATAGAATAAATTAAAAGATACGGTTATTCTTTAACTAGTCTCAATAACATGAATGGCACGAAGCATGTAGTAATAGTTGAACACAAAATTGACTTTTATAGAATATATACAATGTAAGACAGGAATCCAAGAAGAATGGATTAAAAATTCAATAAAAAATATTTTTAAACAAAATTTTTACAAGGTTATTTCAAAGGAAAAAACACACGCCAAAAACTAGAGGGAGAAGGGATACAAAATATTTGGGAGGGGGGGGGGTTAGAAAATAAAATGTAATTATTGGAAAAAAGGGAAGATCTATACTACAATTTAAAACTAATCTTACTGTAATGTTTCATTTCGCTGCCAATAGTGTAGGCATTTCAATTAAAGACTAAATGAATCATGAACAAAATTCTTCAACAAGAAGCAATTTTAGCCATGTTTTTCATGATGAGATTAAAGCCCAGCCTCAATTATTATAAGAGAAACCATCCAAACTGGTCCATAACTATTTGATGGCAAAGATGACACAACTCTCTTTTAAAACAGGGGACTGTACTCTAATAGTTTAACTTTTGAACAAACATTACTCCAAACAAAACAAGAACGATAAACAGAGCCAGAGATTCATATAATTTCCTCTGAAAGTTTTCATTTCTTCTTGTCTCTTGTAACATATCTATTATTTTATTTCATCCCATTCTTGTAACATATCTATTATTTTATTTCATCCCATTCTTGTAACATATCTATTATTTTATTTCATCCCATTCTTTAAACATATCTATTATTTTATTTCATCCCATTCTTTAAACATATCTATTATTTTATTTCATCCCATTCTAGTAGCACATTAAGTTTAAAGGGAGATATTTTTTTAACATTTGCCAGGACTAAAAAATAAATTTGTGAAGAGGGATCGGTGGAGAATAATTCAGTTAGAATTTCCATATCCAAATTTTTTATTTAAAAAAAAAAAACAACACAAAATTCCAATTAAAAACCAACAAGAAACTTAACAGTAAAAAATATTTACAAGATATTCTTTTCCTTTCCAGCTAATATTGAACAAATCATTGGTGCAACTTAAATTAATGGCTCATACATTAGTATGAGAGAGAGAGAACATGTTACTGCTGAAAAGAGGTGGCAAACTTCATCATCTAGCAATACATGATAAAAAGGAAAAAAAAAATGATAAGCAGATTTTTAATTTACTGTTTTTTGTTTCCTTAAATTTCTAAATATTTTTTTCATTGAGGTTGGGAGGTTTAAGGGGGGGGGGGGAACGAGAACCTGTCATATTGTCATGTACAGTAATAACTGTTATCAATTATTTCATATCTTTGGTGTTAGAGTAGATGATTCATTGCAGTTGATTTAAGACAAGCTTAGTCCTGGTCATCACATTATTGTCCAGTGCCTTTTAAAACAAACATTAAGACAAGCTTAGTCCTGGTCATAACATTATTGTCCAGTGCCCTTTAAAACTGTCATTAAGACAAGCTTAGCCCTGGTCATAACATTATTGTCCAGTGCCCTTTAAAACTGTCATTAAGACAAGCTTAGTCCTGGTCATAACATTATTGTCCAGTGCCTTTTAAAACAAACATCAAGACAAGCTTAGCCCTGGTCATCACATTATTGTCCAGTGCCTTTTAAAACAAACATTAAGACAAGCTTAGCCCTGGTCATAACATTATTGTCCAGTGCCTTTTAAAACTGTCATTAAGACAAGCTTAGCCCTGGTCATAACATTATTGTCCAGTGCCCTTTAAAACAAACATCAAGACAAGCTTAGTCCTGGTCATCACATTATTGTCCAGTGCCTTTTAAAACAAACATTAAGACAAGCTTAGCCCTGGTCATAACATTATTGTCCAGCGCATTTTAAAACAAACATTAATCTATTGACCTCTACTCAAACTAATTCAAACAAGTTGCAGAACCAAAGTAAAAAAAAATACAGATTCAAATACAACGATTGACAGATGTCACCATGGGTGTAAATATATACATGTAGGTTTATAAGCAGAGGATGGGGGAGGGATGTGTGTTTGACTATTCTTGTTTCCAAATAAATGGGTGTGCCATTAAAAAATCAACATGCTATGTAAAATAGTTGACAAAAGTTAGATCACAAGAGAAATAGGAAACAGTGGCAGGGCCGGGCTAGTTGAGACATAAACAATTTTTTCATTAAAAATCATTTGTTAAAAATTTAGTTTCAGTGGCATAACAATAAAAATAACAATGCATAATGGTATTTCAGTAGATTTTTTTTTTCTCATTAGAACTATAGTTATAACAAGGATATTTGAAATATTTGTTGAATCGGACAACAAGAAATAGTTGTTTTAAACTCACAATTATTATTTTATCTTTTTTTTTTTTGGTACACGACCTATTTGTTGAATTTAAATACTTTTGTTGCAGACTGAAAATCTAAACGCGTACCTGAATAGCAATATTCACTAAATGCTAGTTTGCTACCTAATGTGGCTGGCCTTTAATCAGTGTTAACTTCAACAACAAACAACGGTGGATGCCGACTTTAACTACAAGGGTAGATGTCATTATAGAGGGAGACTATATACACAAATATTTACACAAGAAGGGCTTGCAAAGAAACTCTTCAAATAATTTGAAATTAAATTACACAATCTTAAAAAAAAATTATGTGATTGAGTGAAGAGGTGAAATAAAAATTTGAATCAACCATGGCCATTGTTTCTTTTGTTTGTAGTAAGCACAAATTATTTACATTGTTTCATACATTTCAAATAGGATTACACACATACTATATACATATACACTGAATATATATATATATATATGTATAATTTTTATATAAATGAAAACAGCATACATGAAAAAAACTGGGAATATCACAAAAACAAATAAAATATATTTTCATTTGAACATCAGAAATTCACAATATGAATATTTCTTTAAGTTAAGAATAATTTACTTTCAACAAAGTTATGAAAATAATAGATCTAAATTCTTTTCCAACCTATTATTTATTATCTTTAAAAAATTTACATGCTTTTAATTTTTAAAAAAAAATGCTTTATGGACATATGCTTATTTGACTCAACCCTAGTAGACTCATGCACAAATGAATCACAGAAAGAGTAAATGCATTGAACTAACATGAGCGACTGCTGTTAGCTAAGTTTTACCCTACAAATAGATTGCTATATATGTGTAAGAGTTACACAACTGAATCCAGCAACAGATCTAATACTTTGTTTGAAGCATATGATGAAAAAAAAAAAGGCCGTAATTTAAGAAAAGCTATCAAAAGGCCTAGGCACAAACAAGCAAATAACCTGATATCTGACTGACTGATTCTCTGAACCAAAAACTGATAAAAGTGAATGTAATAAGTTGAAAGGTATAAATTATAACACCTGACTAAATTCAAGGGCTTTAGGTAATCTTGAAGTTATGAAATTGCCAAGCTTTCTCAGTTTTTTAAAACATCTTTAGTTGTTGCATCGAACTCAAAGAATAGACGGCAGGTAAGATTTACTGAAACATTTTAACCCACATATTTGTTAAATAAGAGTGTCTTATTTCTAACTGCAAGTAACATTTACTGATACATTTTAACTCACATTTTTGTCAAATAAGAGTGTCTTATTTCTAACTGCAAGTAACATCTACTGATACATTTTAACTCACATTTTTGTTAAATAAGAGTGTCTTATTTCTAACTGCAAGTAACATTTACTGATACATTTTAACTCACATTTTTGTCAAATAAGAGTGTCTTATTTCTAACTGCAAGTAACATGAACTGATACATTTTAACTCACATTTTTGTCAAATAAGAGTGTCTTATTTCTAACTGCATGTAACATCTACTGATACATTTTAACTCACATTTTTGTCAAATAAGAGTGTCTTATTTCTAACTGCAAGTAACATTTACTGATACATTTTAACTCACATTTTGTCAAATAAGAGTGTCTTATTTCTAACTGCATGTAACATCTACTGATACATTTTAACTCACATTTTTGTCAAATAAGAGTGTCTGATTTCTAACTGCAAGTAACATTTACTGATACATTTTAACTCACATTTTTGTCAAATAAGAGTGTCTATTTCCAGTCACATGAAAACAAACCATTGCATCACACATAATAAATAACCAGAATTGAAGATGAAATATTTTTCCTTCCTTCATCAGTACCTTTCTTAAATCCCACCTGACCAAACCTAAACACTTCATTCCTCCATTAATTCCTACCTCTCAGGCACAACATCACCCCAACTGAACACAAATCTAATCTTTAGTGTGTAGGAATTGAACCTCCTCATTTGTTATTGGCATCCAACTATTGTGTCAAGCATTATAAAACAAGTTTCATTCATTCTTCAGGAGACTGACAGTTGCCGTTTTTCCTGGTTTTATCAAGTGAAATATAATCTATATCTAGAATTAATCATCCAATAATCCAAAATCAATTTCTTAACATGGGGTTCAATCTAAAAACATTTAGCAATTTTTTTTTTGCAATAGTTTTGCAAACCAAAAAAAAACATATCTAGTACTTATAAGTACAGAATTCTATCCGGCTAATTTGCGTAAAAATATTTCTTAAAAACCTAGTATTTATTTGATCAGCATAAAAACACACCTGTAAAATGACAGATGGAACCAACAACCTCTGCTGTTGCAACAAAGCAATGAGTCTAAGATTACTTAATGAATCTAAAGTACGCTCAAAGTGTAAAATTCATAACACTGTACTCCTGTGGGGTAACACACCATAAAAAGTAGATGATGCCAAGGTTAGCATCCATGTTTAAAAGATGAAAACTGTCAGCAACAACATAAGAAAACAGATCGGGCAACACATTTCCTTGCCAAGCTCTCAGCAGCCATCTTTGAAGTGGTCCAAGAACAAAAATAAACAAACCAACAACTCGTATCAGCCTTGCAAGTGGCAGAGAACTCCTCCACATACAACCAGAACACAATGCTCGCTGCCACGTTTAATGGATGAAAACTGCAGTCTCTAGGATTACGGTGGCAATAGAGTGTGTAGTCGGTACCGGTCTCGGATCTGTGGCCTCACATCTTGGTTCTGAGGTCAAACATAGAACAAGATCGTTGTTAATGTCTTGAACATATTATAAAGGGGTTGGGCCACTATAAACTTAAGTAGATACAAAGGTGTTAATAAATCCATTAAATAGAAATGAAACAGATGAGCCCACAAACTACAGTATATCCATTAAATAGAAATGCATAAAAGGATGGACCCGGCTGTGATGTGAAAAATTAAAAGAGATTAAAAAAAAAACAAATACAGGATCAGGAATGTATAGTCATTTCCTAAATAGAAATAAAGTATTTAGTCTTATAAAAATTTACTTTTACCAAGAAACAACAGAGCAAAGGAAGAATGAGTAAATTTTAAAGTGTTGTTGGCATGTGATCATGGCTTTCCTTGTTGTTTCTCTTAACAGAATGGCAGTGGTTCTCACCCTGGCTCGGAGCTCCTCAAGAAAGGGGAGAATCTTCAGCAGCTCCTTGTCATCTCTGTTCACAAACCAGCTCTCTATTGGAATACCATTGTCCAACTGTGGACACAAAGGAAGAACATGATTCATTTATATAATAACTACAAGTCTGTTCACAAACCAGCTCTCTATTGGAATACCATTGTCCAACTGTGGACATAAAGTAAAAACATGATTCATTTATATAATGACTTAAAGTCTGTTCACAAACCAGCTCTCTATTGGAATACCATTGTCCAACTGTGGACATAAAGTAAAAACATGATTCATTTATATAATAACTTAAAGTCTGTTCACAAACCAGCTCTCTATTGGAATACCATTGTCCAACTGTGGACAAAAAGGGAGAACATGATTCTTTTCAATTAGAGGTGCAAAGGATTTCGGCTCCGGATAATCCGGAATACCGGCCATTTTTACAAATCCGGCTTGGCAGCATTTTACTTCATAAATCCAGCTGGCCTTCAGAGCCCATATATATATATATATATATGGTCATTTTTACAAATCCTGGTCTGGCTGGATTTCATTTCATAAATTGACTCTGGCCTGATTTTAAAAATATGAATCCGTTACAGCCCTAATTTGAATACTAACTACAATTCTATTCACAATCTAGCTCTCTATTGGAACCCAAACTGGTGATTTGATTTGAAGGAAGTACATCATTCTTTAAATTAAGCTGTTAACGGTTAACCGGCTAACCGGTCCTCAGACCAGGATCGGTCATCTTTATTCAGGACCGTAGGACCGTGTAACCCAAAAGAAAACATCAACAACAACAAAAAACCTAGCGATAACGTAGTGAAAAAAACAACACAAGCGGTAACGCGCCTCTCCCTCTCGCTTTGTCGTGGTGAGTAAAAGCGATACCAAGATCCAGCTGGTTAGTTGTCTGTGACTGTACGAGAGCTAACACAGTGCGCGTTTGATGTCAACAACGGTCAAGGCCGAGGCTGTTTCTATTTATATTAATTATAGTCTGTTTCTTATAAAGACAAAGGAAGCTATAAAAGCATATGACCCCGTGACCTATCCGCATTTTCTGATCACCGGTTTATAGTCTGCTTCAGTTCAGGCATTCAAAAACTTATCGCTGCACGCCGCTTAGTGAAGTACATGTACCTATATTACGAGAGGTATTTGAAAGACGTAGCAAAGATACCGGGAGATTAATCGGCCCACAAATTCGAGTTCGGTCTTTTAGTGACAGTTCTCCTGCTAGTCAAAGGCATTTGATTACCACATTAATAGTAGTAATAGTACGCCGAGTGTAGCTCAAACCCTATTTGAACAGAAATAAAACGGGGAGGGGGAACGTGTGCGTCGCAAAATTCAATTATTCTGGCGAGTTGATGATTGAAAAATAATGTTTTTTAAATAAATTCCATTTTATCATCGTTCACTCCATAGCTTTATAATTTTATTATATTATTAATTTTAATACGCGAGTTGATCGGCATCACACACAAGAGAGGTAAACATGACGTCACAACGGACGGGGCGAGACGTTGGTTTTTGAAACTAATGAAAAAACCTCGCTAACTTTAACGAATGATTGAACCTGTCCTCTTATTTAGACCGGTGAACTACGAGTTCCCAAAATAAAATATAAAAAAGACAATTAACCATCACTGTTTAGTTAATTTTTTGGATTAATAAAAAATGCTTTGAATTGAGGGCAATGCGGAAAGAGCTGCACGCAAGCGGGGGAAGCGGGCTTTGATGCCATCAGACGATGCCAGGCGACAACATTCTCTTGTTAGTTCTCAAATGGGTCTCAAAACATTATGGATATAAGGACGAGCGGTTAACCGGTCTTTTTTTGAACGGTTAGTCGGTCCTCAAAAACCAGCGGTCTTAACAACCTTACTTTAAATACTAACTACTGCAAGTATCAAATGTTCAGTGTGGCATATAACTATATTTTTAAATGTACAGAGAATAGTTTTGGACCAAGTAGCTCTTGTTTTGTTTTATTATCATAATTGCTCTTTTTTCTTGATTTCCTGAAATATGTAATGTTCAAACTGACTTTAAAAACTAATAATAAACTGAGCTGGTATCCAAATGTTGTTCAAAAGTATTATGTGTGAACTGATTGGTAAATCAATGCTGAGATATGAGTTGAACATGGTAAATCAATGCTGAGATAGGAGTTGAACATGGTAAATCAATGCTGAGATAAGAGTTGAACATGAACTGATTGGTAAATCAATGCTGAGATAGGAGTTGAACATGGTAAATCAATGCTGAGATAGGAGTTGAACATGTTAAATCAATGCTGAGATAGGAGTTGAACATGGTAAATCAATGCTGAGATATGAGTTGAATATGGTAAATCAATGCTGAGATAGGAGTTGAACATGAACTGATTGGTAAATCAATGCTGAGATATGAGTTGAACATGGTAAATCAATGCTGAGATAGGAGTTGAACATAAACTGATTGGTAAATCAATGCTGAGATATGAGTTGAACATGGTAAATCAATGCTGAGATAGGAGTTGAACATGGTAAATCAATGCTGAGATAAGAGTTGAACATAAACTGATTGGTAAATCAATGCTGAGATAGGAGTTGAATATAAACTGATTGGTAAATCAATGCTGAGATATGAGTTGAACATGAACTGATTGGTAAATCAATGCCGAGGTTAGAATTGAACATCTACTAACCTGGTATCCAAATGCTTGTGGGGAGTTGTCTATGATGACTGTCTTGGATAGATCTCGCCCCAGTATGGATAAATCTTTGATGTAGTAGCCGTTGACACAGACACAGTGCTCACGGAACAACCGATGCCTGGGGACGATTGCGAGACACATTTTGACCACAAGAAATGTCATAATGATCACAAGAGTGATGTGTGAACACAATGCCTGCGTGTGGTGAGAGACTCTGTGAGACATTTGGAGCTTATACTAGGGATGGGACGATACCAACATTTTTAACGATTTCGATTCTACCCAATTATTCTGATACAATTCTGATTCCTGGCCATTATTACATATATGTATTACTGTGCCCATGTATTAACATATCTAATTAATATAATAGTTGAGAATTGATTGGAAAAGTTTATGAACTTGCTATTGAAGCTTTACAATATGCTTGATAACAATGCATTGGAAAGGTTTTGTAAAAATACATCTATAAAAAATTCCATTTTTATGTTAAGAATCGTCTCTGAATTATTCCCTATGCTTTGTAAAAATCCTGATATTTCTATTATTCCGAGGATTCCAATTGATTGCCCCATCACTAGCTTCTACTACAGGCAATTCACAAATACTTCAGTGAGGAGGACAAAGATTATTTTGTAAGTCTCCATGATAAAATCTATGACTGTGAACATAAGACACAACAGAGAAACTATACATGATTGCTTCTAAAATTTAAAAATAAATGTTATAATTTAGTTATTAGAAATTAATTATATAAAAAATCTTTACCTTGAAATAACTTTAATAAAAGAATTTAGAAATTATGCAAAATAAAATCTAATTACGGATTAAATCAGCATTAATTTTCAAAGCTCTGTTAAGCACTGTACACTTACTTTATAAGCTTCTTCTCTGGATCTAGTAAATTCATAAGTTTGTCAGCATAGACCTTCTTGGAGGCTGTGAACAGGATGACCTCAAAATGCTGGGACACTGCTTCCAGGAACTCACGAAAAAATGGACGTGTCCTAACAAACACCTGTAACATATGTTTAGTAGCAGATATCAACATACATTTAGTAGCAGATATCAACATATGTTTAGTAGCAGATATCAACATACATTTAGTAGCAGATATCAACATACATTTAGTAGCAGATATCAACATACATTTAGTAGCAGATATCAACATATGTTTAGTAGCAGATATCAACATTCAACACTTAAGTCTTCAAAATTTTGAAATAGGTTTGTCAATTCAAATAAATTTATTTGCTTTATTATCAGTTGTAGATAAAAAAAATCAATAGATTATTACTAAGATTAGTGCTCAATGAAGCCATTTCGATCAGCTGTTTTTTGTTATACAAAATTTTTTTACTGAAAAAAAAAAACAAGCACAAAATACACTTAACACGGTCTAATCCTTTTAAAATTTCACACAATGGAAGTTAAAACTCTTCTGAATAGAAGTTTTATAAGCTATTAATACAATAGTTTAATGGAAAAGTCTGATTACTAATAAAATGCAACAAATCATGGTGACGTAGATAGTGGCTAAAGGTACATGGCTGAAATCGCGGTGACGCACACAGCGGCAAACGCACTAAATGGGTTAACTTAAAATTTAATCTTTATCAATTTAAGTAATTAGTTGAATGGTAAATATAAACAAAATATTATAGTAAAAAAACAAAAGAAAAACCTTACAATAGCAAAGAAATGAGCTTTGACTGATGAAATGAGAGAGAGGTTATATGTACCCTATAGGAGACTTCTTGGAACAAGACCGGGAAAGAGAATGCAGCGTCCTCCAGCTCTGTTAAACTGCAGTGCACAAGAGTTTCATCCTGAAACATTGTACCAGGAAACAATTATATACACCATAAAACTAACATATACAGACAAGTCAACCTGGTTAGGCTACTTTCTAAAGAGAAATTTTGACAAATGATACACCGACTGATAATTAAATTACAATCACAGAAAATAATAAAATTATTGGAGTATAACTGATTATTTCAACCAATTAGTATTATACCTTAATACGAAAATATGAAGCGTACATTTTAAAAAAAAAAAAAGGAAATTCAGGGAACTATTTTAAATTTTAAAAATGCGCAAGGTGGCAAATAAAACTAATTATACAATGGCACGCTTGGTAAAGGGCTTTCGCTTTTTTAATATTCCTTTTCAATACTGTTTATCTTTGTTTTCACTAGTCACTGGGTTCAATTTGTCATTTGTTTCGTTATCTTGTGGCCAGATTCCTTTGAATCCACTTGTGAGGTCACTTTCATTTAGCTTGGGGGAACACTTGTGTTAATCTGTCATTATGTTTAAAAATATATTATTTTTATTAGAATAACCTAACCATTCAAGAATTGAAATTTTTACCAAATCAAGCACTAGGGAAAACTCAGGGGAGCTCCGGGTTTTTAAAGGAAGGGCTGGAACTCTAGCCCTCAGCTCATCTGTCAGGGGAGGTAAACTCCTGATTATAGTGTATCTAAAGATTAAAAAATTGTCTTATATTATCAAAATGAAAATAGTATCTAAACAGCTGGTGTCAGTATATACTACATATGCTTTTTCTATAACCCGATTATGGGGATGCTTTTAATAACACTTCAAAATGATATAAAACATTTGGAACAAAGATGAATGTAGTCAAAAAAAAGGAGCAAATATTTGAGAAAACGTGAAGAAACAGCTTTGCTGATTACAGGGTTCCCACATTTTTTTCAAAACTAAATTCCTGACTTTTTCCCAACTTTTCCCAACTGAAAAAAAGAAAATTCCTGACTAAATAAAATGCTGCTTTATCGACATTATTGCGATCAATTTTCCAGCTTTTTAAAAAAAAATTTACATACACAATCCTGGTACATGTTTTAATTATAATGCTATCTTAAATAAAATAAACTTTACAAAACAATATAATAAAATAACACTTTAACTAACCATTAACTTTCCCATGCCTGGACTTGGTAATATACAGGAATACATCCATAATATTAATATCATAAAAATATATACCGTACTCAATTTACATAATTCAATGCATGTATACTGTAATAATGCTGCATTCTCGACCCAATGATGGGAGCAGAAGCTCAGAGAATACATGGACTGTCCTGTTTTTTCGTAATCTTCTCTGCGAGCTGGAGTGTCCTTCAAAAGGGTGTGCAGCACTGACAAAATCTGGGATACTCCCCAGTGAGTAGCATCAATAGCTGCCTTGAAACTATTGTGTAGTGTATGAAGTCCACAAGAGCCAATGTCAATTAGCTGATGCTGGAAATTCATACTTATTTTTTCTTGCATTTTTTAAAATATGGCCCAATTAACATTAGGTCCATCCATAGACAATATTATTGAGTCCGATGCTGTTGACAACTTTCTCTTCGAAAGAGTCCAACACATCAGAGGCACAAGAGTGGTCAATGAAATCTGATGTGTAATAGGGAGTCTTGACTTTATCGTAATCCCACATCTTGATGTGAATGTCAAGTTGTTTCTTTTTAAGGTCCTTGTTTAAGGATTCGTCACACAGGAGGAAATATGGAGAATCCTTTGTTGTTCTTTCCAGCAAGGAAGTCAAATAAGGAGCAATACCAAAACATGACATGTACATTATTTTGGTTCCCCTAAGCTCATTGATTGCGCTATTTCACAATTTGGAAACATCCGTTGGAATAGTGGCACAATGTCCGCTTGTGATGAAAATGAATAGTTTGAATCAACACATTTTAACGCCCATAAAATTTCTGCATTTAATGTATCCTTTTTTGAAATATAGTTTAATGGAAAAGTCTGATTACTAATAAAATGCAACAAATCATGGTG
>MUZC01000179.1:486835-497533 GCA_002072015.1 Radix auricularia | reverse complement strand
GGGGGGACGCACTCTTCCTTTAACCAGTGGCTCAACACTATTTATTTGTCCAAGGAAAAATGGCGTAAAGACGTCTCTGTCTGTCTGCCATAGTATCCATATAAAACTATCTGTCCTGTCCAATAGGTCTCCCTGTCTGCCATAGTGCCTTTACAGACCCACCTGTCCAATAGGTCTCAATGTCTGCCATAGTGCCCTTACAGACCCACCTGTCCAATAGGTCTCAATGTCTGCCATGCCATAGTGCCCTTACAGACCCACCTGTCCAATAGGTCTCAATGTCTGCCATAGTGCCCTTACAGACCCACCTTTCCAATAGGTCTCCCTGTCTACCGTAGTGCCCTTACAGACCCACCTGCCCAGCAATGTTGCCAGATGAGCGGGCGCGCTGATACCTGACCGCCGCAACGCAGTAGTTTTTAATTACCGCGCACCAAAAAAAATGGATGCTGTGCAACTTTGCACACGAGTTGTTTTTCTTTGCATACGGATAAAAAAACATCAGAGGGAACATTACTGTCAAGTCGTATTGGTGCCGGTTCCAAGATATCTCTTCAAAAAAACCATCACCCTATCTTTGCTGCGCAATACCTGCCCAATTAGCCTGCAACTGACCAACGGGGTCAGTGGTCACCCAGTGGACACCATGACAACCGGCACGGTTATTACGCCCTGGGCCTCGCAATACAACGCACTCCAGTTCCCGATAACAATGGCTCGTGGCTCGTACCGAGGATAATCAATAACACAGCTTCACAGTGGTGGAGGGACCAACAGCAACATTAGTTAAACAACACCAACACTTGTATGTGATGACATACAGCAGCAACACTTGTCTGTGATGACGTACAACACCAACACTTGTATGTGATGACGTACAACACCAACACTTGTATGTGATGACGTACAACACCAACACTTGTAACACTTGTATGTGATGACGTACAACACCAACACTTGTATGTGATGACGTACAACACCAACACTTGTATGTGATGACATACAGCACCAACACTTGAATGCGATGACATACAGCACCAACACTTGTATGTGATGGCATACAGCACCAACACTTGTCTGTGATGACGTACAACACAAACACTTGTCTGTGATGACATACAGCACCAACACTTGTATGTGATGACATACTGCACCAACACTTGTATGCGATGACATACAGCACCACCAACACTCGTACATCACGACTAACAACCAGCATTATTCTCCTGAACTACGGCACACAAACTAAAAATGGAGGCTATCAATAGTAACAATTTTATCAGATTTAATGAGTTCTTTTAGAATTAGTCCATACATATTGGTGGGGCGATCAGATACCAACAACTGTAATTTCATATTTAAAGAAATGAAGCTATTTTCAATTCTCGGAATCCTAATCAGCAGCATTTGCCAGTGCTTCTGCAAACGTCGGTTCTGTATACTTAAATCTCTACTAAACGACCCCCGAAAGATATTTTCACATGACGCGCCATTAAGTTTAAGGTCTATGCATGTGGCCGTCAGTACAGTGGAGCTGGTCAAAATATTGTGTCTAAAAACTAACACGGACTCTATATAATACAAACAGATAACCTGGTCAATACATTGTGACGAAGAACTAACACGGACTGTATATAATACCAAGAGATGAACTGGTCTCAACATTGTCACCAAGAACTAACACGGACTGTATATAATACCAAGAGATGAACTGGTCTCAACATTGTCACCAAGAACTAACACGGACTCTATATAATACAAACAGATGATTTGACCACAAGTTTGTGCAGAAGAACTAGCAGGAACCCTATCTAATGAAAACAGATGATTTTAGTTTCAGAAATTAAAACACGATTCATGGATCGATTTAAAAAAAACAACAACAACTAACCACGCTGGGACAAAGTGCACATTACCATAGCAACGACCTAACATCACCTGACAGCGTTGACATTACCATAGCAACGACCTAACATCACCTGACAGCGTTGAGATGTTTAGCAACAACCTAACATCACCGCGACAGAGTTGGTCCAAAGCAAGTGGTGAGGTAGCAGGTCGAGGAAAGAGCAATGGAGGTAATGAAAGAGAGGTACAAGAGAGGGACACTCAGCACATACATGACCAGTCCTTACACCGGTACTAAAGGACCCTCAGCACATATATGACCAGTCCTTACACCGGTACTAAAGGACACTCCGCACACATATGACCAGTCCTTACACCGGTACTAAAGGACACTCCGCACACATATGACCAGTCCTTACACCGGTACTAAAGGACACTTCACACATATATGACCAGTCCTTACACCGGTACAAAAGATCACTCTTCAGATGTAGCCAACAATGTTCTCTCTAACCCCTGCGGCTGCTCGGCCACGCACATATCTGACCGACGACGCGCAGCAGATTTTGGTAATTAGAAAAATGTTATAAAACAAAAAATATGTTTGTGGGGTGTAAAATATTGCACAAATATAAATCTGATAAAACTTCGCGCTCGAACTCGAGTTTTGCACACGGACCAATGAACCTTAGAGGGAACATTGGTGGCCAGCAGCGTTTAACTCTCTCCACGCACCACCCCACCCCTCAGGTGGTGCCTCAAGGGACGACGTCGCCAGAGAGAACTGCCCCCTGACCGAGATCTCGTGGAGTTGGCTGAAATCAATAGCCGGCCTACCAAATCACACACCGGGCCGTGGGCGGCCATCGACGATATCGATGATGGGCCGCCCTCTGGAGACGGGGGGGGGGGGGGGGGGGGGGAGCGTTGGCAGCTTGGTAACACATTAGACCAGAACTTGGAATTAACCAAGATGGCGGTCGGCTTAAACTGGACACAAACCATAGTTTCAAAAAATGTCTATCCCTACCGGAGATTAGGCGACAATTCGATATACGTAATAATTTATTTTTTTAAAAATCTATTGTACACTACACTCTATCTACCGACCTCCGCCTCGTCTAATAGAATGACCTCCCACCACACCAAATCTAATGACCTACCACCACACCAAATCTAATGACCTACCACCACACCATAGCTATTTACGTCCACCACGTCCAATCTAATCATGTCCACGAATCTATTGTCCCCCACCACGTCCAATCTATTGTCCCCCACCACGTCCAATCTATTGTCCCCCACCACGTCCAATCTAGTGTCCCCCACCACATCCAATCTAGTGTCCCCGCAACCACGTTCAATCTATTGATGCTAATCTCTAATCATGGACATCCCTACCTCACACCCTGGTCGGTAATCGATTCCCGCTAACGGGAATGAAATCAATCTCGACCCCCCCCCCCGGCACCTCAGCGTAAAGGCATGCCACTAGCGTCATCAATGATCTCCATATTAAAGAATACGCCTCTCTTTCAGTTTCAACCACATTTAAACAAGTGTTTCAAATTCACCACCTGAGAGTTTGTCTCCATTCCAAATGGTGGGGTTTGTGTCCAGTGATCGCCTGAAGTCCACAGGCGTCAAGTGACCACGTAGATATTTGGAGGCAATATGAGGGCGCGGAGAGCCGAGTCAAACCCACGCAGTAGCCTCACGCTTGAAATCGATAGCCGAAAGTGTGGACTTTCCAGCTTGCACGTACGTATCATAGTAAGTCATACTCTGAACACATGAACCAGGTGGCGATTTGGGGGAGTAAATGGAGGGGAGGGTGACATTGTAATTTTTTCTTTAGAATATATTTTAGCGAAAAAAATTTTGTGGAAATTTTTCTCTTCAGTGAAATTGTATCAGCTATCTACACTACCATAAGCGACTCTACCACCTCTACTATAACCACTACAGTGGTACTGTCTACCCTACATGACCTACTCTACCACCTCTACCACAACCACTATTGTGGAGTATATCTAGAGTTTACTGATGGGTTCATTAGCTCCTCACCCCACTCCAGCCCGCTCCGCCAGCAAACTGTTCCTTCCTAACCATCTTGACCACATATACTTTGACAAATGTTAAGGATCTCAGATTGATAAACCACAACAAGCGACCCAGGTTGGAGGGCGGGTGGGGGAGGTTGTCTGTGGTGACCATCACATCATGGCTATAAATAACTCTGCATGACGAAATGGGGAGGAAAGCAATGAACGGGAGTAGGAAAAAGATGACGAGTACTGCAGCTGGAAGAGGGCGGTGCTGGTGTAATAGTATGTTGGATATACTGACTGATGGTGTTGTAATAGTATGTTGGATATACTGACTGATGGTGTTGTAATAGTATGTTGGATAAACTGGCTGGTGGTGTAATAGTATGTTGGATATACTGACTGATGGTGGTGTAATAGTATGTTGGATATACTGACTGAAGGGGGTGTAATAGTATGTTGGATATACTGACTGATGGTGGTGTAATAGTATGTTGGAATGTTGGATAAACTGGCTGGTGGTGTAATAGTATGTTGGATATACTGACTGATGGTGGTGTAATAAATAGTATGTTGGAAAAACTGGCTGGTGGTGGTGTAATAGTATGTTGGATAAAGTGGCTGATGGTGGTGTAATAAATAGTATGTTGGATAAAGTGGCTGGTGGTGGTGTAATAAATAGTATGTTGGATAAAGTGGCTGGTGGTGGTGTAATAAATAGTATGTTGGATATACTGGCTGGCGGTGGTGTAATAAATAGTATGTTGGAAAAACTGGCTGGTGGTGGTGTAATAAATAGTATGTTGGATAAAGTGGCTGATGGTGGTGTAATAGTATGTTGGATAAGGTGGCTGATGGTGGTGTAATAAATAGTATGTTGGGTAAACTGGCTGATGGTGGTGTAATAAATAGTATGTTGGATAAAGTGGCTGATGGTGGTGTAATAGTATGTTAGATAAACTGGCTGATGGTGGTGTAATAGTATGTTGGATATACTGACTAATGGTGGTGTAATAGTATGTTAGATAAACTGGCTGATGGTGGTGTAATAGTATGTTGGATATACTGACTGATGGTGTTGTAATAGTATGTTGGATATACTGACTGATGGTGTTGTAATAGTATGTTGGATAAACTGGCTGATGGTGGTGTAATAAATAGTATGTTGGATAAACTGGCTGATGGTGGTGTAATAGTATGTTGGATAAAGTGGCTGATGGTGGTGTAATAAATAGTATGTTGGATAAAGTGGCTGATGGTGGTGTAATAGTATGTTAGATAAACTGGCTGATGGTGGTGTAATAGTATGTTGGAATGTTGGATATACTGACTGATGGTGTTGTAATAGTATGTTGGAATGTTGGATATACTGACTGATGGTGTTGTAATAGTATGTTGGATAAAGTGGCTGATGGTGGTGTAATAGTATGTTGGATAAACTGACTGATGGTGTTGTAATAGTATGTTGGATAAACTGACTGATGGTGTTGTAATAGTATGTTGGAATGTTGGATATACTGACTGATGGTGTTGTAATAGTATGTTGGAATGTTGGATATACTGACTGATGGTGTAATTTGTAATAGTATGTTGGAAAAACTGGCTGATGGTGGTGTAATAAATAGTATGTTGGATAAAGTGGCTGATGGGGGTGTAATAAATAGTATGTTGGATAAAGTGGCTGATGGTGGTGTAATAGTATGTTGGAATGTTGGATATACTGACTGATGGTGTTGTAATAGTATGTTGGAAAAACTGGCTGATGGTGGTGTAATAAATAGTATGTTGGATAAAGTGGCTGATGGGGGTGTAATAAATAGTATGTTGGATAAAGTGGCTGATGCTGGTGAAGTATGTTTAATGATGAGTGGACAAGGCGGTGTGGCTGATGGTGATTTACGTGATATCCATGTAGTTAATGGAAGGGTCTCACACTGGCACTTTGTTTCACCAAAGATGGGTCAGTCAGCGCATTGCCAATAACAAGAGCGGGGTATTTATTTAATACTCTTATATTGTACCCATAATGGGGGTTCAATGACATATTAATTAGAGTGGGGTACCCAAAATGCGAGGTCAAGGCCATGGACCAAGAAGTGTTCAGAGGTCAGTGTGCCAAAGGTGCCGCATTACAACCGTGAGCACCTTCCTGTGGGTGCGATGCTGCGTACTTGAGAAGGGAGGGAAGGGGCGTCTTGCTGCCGGTAACAAACCGTTAGAAATTAACTCCTGCAGCTACCCCCCTCCAACCCCTGCACGTCTTGAAACCCAGGTTCTAACTAGCGGGTAAATCTCTAACTTGTAACAGAGCCAGCGAGTGGGAAATACTCAGCACAAATACTACTACTACTATGTAGTGATATGAGACAATGACATAGTTGCCATTAGCCACACACACACAAACATAAGCCAGCGAGTGGGAAATACTAAATATAAAGATTATTATGCAATGGCAAATGATATGAGACAATGACATAGTTCATAGTTGCCATTAGCCACACACAAATAACCTAGTAAAATCAACTGATTTATATTGAAAGTAAGTCCAGGGATTGAAATCACCGTCAAATAGATTGTTAAAAAAAAAAAAAGAAACACTAGACGTTGAAGCAGAGAGGACACTTGAAGGCCATAGTCCATATACTTGATACCTTAAAGTTACAAGAGCACAAAATTTAATTGACCACATATCCACTGACTACGATGGATATTCCTAACTAGGGCTGTCAAATTTATTGAAAAAAAACTGCCCGGGTACCCTTCTAAATTTCGAAGGGTGTAGAAATTCGAGCAAAACATCATTTAAGATTTTTTTAAAATAAAAAATATATAAACCATAAATAAAGGTGCAATTTGGGGGGGGGGTGCGCTAGCCTTTACTAATAATATGCTTTAGTGGCCTTGAAAAATACTTTGTTTTTTTTAATTTGTATGTTTAATCATTGTTATTATTTTTATTTTTTTTTGCATCGCTGTAACTTTTTGTGTTTCAGTACAGAGACACAGACAGACAGAGAGCAACACTAGCATTAAAAATGTTAAGCAGCTCCCTTTGCCCTCTATTTTCTTGTTCGATTTCAATGCTCAAAACGAGATAAGGCCCAGCTAATGATGATATTTCAAGAAATACAGGTAGGTGAAATGTACCCAGGCTGTTCTATGGGTACATGATGGGTGAGGCAGTGGCTGTAAGACGCGTGCACACAAACACACACAAAATTGAGCTCACTGAGTTCCTGCTGCGTTAAACTGTTAAACTCGTAGCAGCTCATTCTGTTAAAATTGATGGCATGCGAATCAGGCCAGAAAAAAAAGATAGGTAATTTGAACCTTAAGTTTCAAAATACACTTTTGCGAAGCTGTGTTTAAAATATGTTCTTATCACTATTTATGTGAATTATATCCAAAAATGAAATATTATGTAAGTTATTTTATGAATAAACATTGGCATTAATTTTTGTGCTAAATAAAATAATTCAAAGATTGAAATTGGTAATTTGTTTTATAAATGAAAAGTCAAAGACAAAAGATTAACATAGAAAGACAACAGAGTCAAAGACAAAAGATTAACATAGAAAGACAACAGAGTCAAAGACAAAAGATTAACATAGAAAGACAACAGAGTCAAAGACAAAAGATTAACATAGAAAGACAACAGAGTTGTTGTTTTGTGTTTTTTTTTCTCTACAGGTGACCACTTTCCCAAATATGTTTCCAGCATTATACACAACATCTTAAGTAATTCTCAAGATCTATGCATAGGCCTCTGGGTTAGTGATGACAGTGGAGTATATGGGATATCTAATTAAAACTGCAGACAAACAATGTTTACTAAAAACAATACCCATTTAATTATATAATCTAAAGTGGTAAAAGTTCATTCATAGACATATATAGCAAGATAATATAATACAATAGTTTAAATATGAAACATCCTAGCTAAAGCACAAGTAGACACAATTTGATGTATAAACATTGTGTGAGGTGGAACAGGAAAAAATGGATTCAACTCTGAATAAAGCCTTTTTATTACAGCAGTGTTGTCACTGTGACTCTATTTTAAGTACTAAGTAAAGCAGAGCAGAATTTTTACAAGCAAAAACTCAATATAGACAAGTGCATCTTAAGTAGGGTGCTTTGAATTTATTAACATTCAGAATCCTTTGACAGAAATTTTTATAAAAACCTTTACTATATTGAACAGTTCTTATCTTCTTCATTATGAATATGAGAAGTTCATTTTATAGATTATTGAATTATCTTTCATTGATGAGAATGTGAAAATATTATGAGATACCTAGAACTGAATCCAAATTTATCCACTAATAAGAAATTCAATTCATAGCTCTTTTTTATAAGGAGAAAACAAAAAGACTTAAAAACAACTTCACAATATTGTAAAAAGAAACACTAACAGTTATACCTTATAGTAAAAACAAAGACTTAATCACCAATCAAAACATCTAGACAAGAAATCCATAGTATGGTCCATACTAGTCCATAGCCTTTAAAATTTCTTGATTAATTTTTTTTCCCCAAATGGCTGAGGAAGCAGTACATGTTACCATTGCAGAAGTGTACTAAACAATTTCCTAAAATTTCATGCTTCTGCCTCCTCGAGAAATAGAAAAATTGTTGATTTTCATTTTTATATAGCTCAAATAAGGAAAAAAAGTTGTTGGCCCCCCCCCCCCTGGCGCCCCTGAGTGTGAATTTATGGAACGAAACCTATTTAAGAACCTTCCCCATATAATTGTGTGTACGTCATTGAATTTGCTTTTATGCTATTAATTATTATATTTAATAATTTTATTAAGTAAACAGCAGCACACAATTAACTCTCTAGGCTAGCCAAAACCAACCTAATGCTACAATGCTATTTATAAATTTCTTTTGTTCTTAACCTTGGTAATATTGATAGAATTCTTCAATTTAAGCAAAGGCATTGAATGCCTAACATTATTTATTCAAAAGTAAATTAAACACATTATCCCGAACACATGTGGTCATGTGTAGTGAGATGGCGGTAAGAAGGTGTACATTTCCCCATTATAGTATAGAATATTACAAATTCATTTCTTAGTCTAACAACATCAATATAGAATAATAGAAACAAAATCATACACATGTCTGATTTATGTATGAGATGAATAAATAATGAATTTTATAATGATTAGTCTAATTTTAATTCACTAATACTAATAGCAATAATTAATAATTTAAGCATAAGTCCTGGCTGTATTAGTTTATGATATGCATATTCATTCAATCAGATGATTCATTTCAATTTCAATCATCAGTGACAGTGTGACTGAGTGTGTTAAGTCAAGTCAGTTAAGAAGCAGATTCATAATTTCATTATTACATAATCGACAAAAATAGCCTTACAAGTATAACGACTAGATTACTGCAAGTGTTTTATTATTATTTCTTTTTTTAAAAAATCGGTCTTCCCGACCCAGTCTTGGCAACCCATTTCAGTTTCAATTTCATTGATCATACAGTTGCTTCGAAAGTGGGAGGGGAGCGGGAGGGGAGCGATAAATTTGTGAGTGTGAGGAAGTCAGTAGACTTCACCAAGTTACTTCTTCCGTACCATTTAATAATAAAAACTTATCTTAAACTTATCTTAAAATCAGATACAATTAAGTTAATTTAAAATAAATGCACTGTACTAATTGTAGCATACAGTTAACCATATTATTACTAATTGCCAAAACTATACACAAGAAAATAGGTTATTTAGGTCATGGCCTGTGACGTCAAGTAGACCACAGTCCCGTGTTGTTTCGCTAACAAACCGCAAACACCGACCCGACAAGCTGCATTGGATTTTAGTGAATATTTCTAGAAATGCCATTCAAATTAATATCCCCGATGGGTGAATGACTATTACATACAATATTCAAATGATTAAGTTTAAATGTGAACAAACAAATTAGATTATATTCCGAAAACAACCAAGTTCGTTCGTTGATTACTTCGCAATCGCCCGATCGTTCGTGTGGAGGTGGCACCGAGCCAAAAAAAATGCACCGATGTCACAGGGACGTTTCAACCGCGGAGTCATTACCAAGTAATTTCATGTCGATTAACGAAGTATGACGTCAGTACAATTAATGATTTCACCCCCTTTCTTTCAATATTAATTTATCAACTAAACGTAAACAGTAAAAGCATGTTTGACACTCACCTGAATATCTTGTGTTTACTCCGACTCCATTTCGCGCGTATGCAAATGAAACCCGGATGCTACTATTGCGCATGCGCGTTGCTCCCATTCAACGTAAACAAACGTGAGGTTCAGTTTGGGTATTTTTTGAAATGTCAATGTGACACCAGACATTTAAATTTAAATCATTTAAAATTTTTAAAGTTAATTTTTCATTCATAGATATCCATTTTTATTTTAAAACGTAAACAAAAACTACTATGCAAGTTAAAATAATTTGTTTGAAATACTTTTGCACGAAATATGTTTTTTTAAAATTGCTTATTTAACTTTTTAAAAATGTTTAGTTTCATCACAATATCACAAATAATCATAATCACAGCAATTATATTATTGCTAACTTACTGAGTATATGGCGGATTAAGGGGGTGCTGACTGGTCTAAAGCCAGGGGGCCCGATGATTTAAAGGCCCTAAACTTATTGTATTGTATAATAAAGGTGGTTGGATCGGGCCCCAGGTGGAATGGTAGCCAGGGGCCCCATGCAATTAGGGGCCGTCCATAAATGACGGCACGCGATTTTGGCTGATTTTTTTACCCCCTACGTCACGCGTCGTCACAAAATCGTCG
>MUZC01000179.1:436871-468463 GCA_002072015.1 Radix auricularia | reverse complement strand
ATATGTCTAAAATCTAAACACAATTACTGATAACTACATAATGCTGATATCTAACATAAGTACTGATACATAATACGAAAATGCGCTAACACGTCCTGAGTCCAAAAAGGGACCAGGCTTAACATGATTTTTTAGATTCCTAAATTTCTACAACTTTTATTATTTAAATTCACTTAATTGATCACTGTTATAGAATTTTTACTTTATCTGTATTTGGTTTTGACTTAATTACACCCAATATCAGTAATACACACACACACACGTGCACACACACACACACACACACACACGCATATATATATATATGTATATAAAATATATTTGTATTTATTTATTTATTCATTATATTTATATATATTTATATACATTGTATTTATATATAACAGGGTTTATATACATGACCTATTGTTGTAGATGTGGCTTATTTTATGCACATGACCTCTTTTATACTCGTGGACTAGCTCGAAAGCATAATCTGGTTATACACAAAACGTATTATAATAAACATGACCTGGTTCAAGTGTTTAAAGAATATCAGTAATTTTATTTTTTAAAACGCCAATAAAACTTTTCGCCCTAAATATGTCAAATATTCGAAATTATAGTTCCTTTGAAAAACCGTTTACATTTTATCATGAGTTCGCTTCCTGCTGCTTTTAATCAATACATAATTATTTTTTAAAAAACTGCGCTTTTTGTTTTGTTTCTTTTATTCCATTAGCTGCCACAGACAAGATAGGAATATTAATATGTTCCAAAGCAGGAAAGAGAACTCTGACTGCCAAAATACGACCAAAGTGTCTGGGGCTTTCAGTTAAAGAAAAATAATGGTCGATCTTGAATTTGGTTCGAATGTCTCATGTAAATATTGTTTAAACATTTTAGTTAGTGGGACTGGGTCGAAGACTGGGACCTTCCAGAAAATGTCATAAATAAATGAGGGCTTTGAGCACACACACGAGTATGATATGAGGTGTACACACTAGCATCAGGTCTGATCTGAGGTGTACACACTAGCATCAGGTCTGATCTGAGGTTAACACTGTAATATCAGGTCTGATCTGATATCAAGTACGAACTATTGTATACATACTTGTACCAGAGCTAAAGTCGTGTACACACACAATATAAGAGATGACTTTTGTACTCACATGTGTGATTGTTGCCCTGGTGTATACACACATGATTGTTGGCCTGGTGCATGATTGTTGGCCTGGTGTATACACACATGATTGTTGGCCTGGTGCATGATTGTTGGCCTGGCGTATACACACATGATTGTTGACCTGGTGCATGATTGTTGGCCTGGTGTATACACACATGATTGTTGACCTGGTGCATGATTGTTGGCCTGGTGTATACACACATGATTGTTGACCTGGTGCATGATTGTTGACCTGGTGTATACACACATGTGTGATTGTTGACCTGGTGTACACACACATGTGTGATTGTTGACCTGGTGTCGATACAAGTATACGTGTTGTATTGAAAAGGTGCACATGACAGCGTGTTGATGGTGATCCTGCGCGGCGTCCTATCTCGTTAAGTTTTAATGTAACATTTCCATGTGAATGGCGGACTAACACGACACGTAACAACACGTTTTGTCGTTACTAAGATGTCTCTTAGGATGACGCAATCATTTTAGGTTTATACAATGTTCTGTAAACATGGCTACTGACGGTACATTTCAAGATAAAATCTTAAGGTACAAATAGTATTGGAATTATTTTAAAAAGTTGTAAATCAGTTTTCTTCTAGGTCAAGACCACTGTTACCTCTAAAGTGATTTGGTCCGTGTGCAAACTATAAAAACGTATGTGTAAAGTGGTACAGCCATCATTTTTAGCAATATTTTACATAATATGTTGCGCGGTTATTCTAAAGAGAGGCACGGCATCGGTCAAATATATGCACGGCCGCGCAGCCCCACACGCATCTTAAATGGAACATTGGTCGAGACCTATTACGATGCCTCAGATTACCTGACGTAAGAAAAGTTTTTTGTTTGACCAAACCGATTAACTAGATGTTTTATTAACCGATTAACGCAGTGTATCAGTTTGACTAAACTGAATCCGGGATAGTTCAATTAATTATTTTTGTTTCAGTTCTGTTTACAAGTTTTTGTTAAAATATTCCTTAAGGTAATTTTATTTATTTTTTAAAATATTGTTAAAAAAAATACAACGCTTAGCACCAAAAAAAAAAAAAAAGACAAATCACTAACTCTTCTTTTTCATCCAACAAACAAAGAAAAAAAAAGTAAGTTTACACTTTGTTGCCAAGTCGAGTCACGTGTTCAATATTTATAAGAGCGCAGAGAGAAGAGCGCTAAGTTAAAAGGTCACCTGTTAACACACGCCTGACTCATTTGTGTCAAATATCTTATTCGTACTCGTCTTGACACTTGCATGTTATCAATATCATCTTGAAACGTTGAAATATCTTGTCTCAGATTTCTTCCCTTCTTCTTTTACTACCACCGTGATGAATGTCTTACAGTTAATCACATCAGTGGCGTCGCTAGGGGGGTGCGGAGGGGGCGGGCCGCCCCGGGTGACACCATCAGGGGGGTGACACCAGACCATAAAATTCTATATATTCCCGATATTTGGCACTGGAAAACACCGAGGAGTTCTATGGATTAAATCATGAGGGGGTGACACCATGAGCTACCGCCCCGGGTGACACCATGAGCTACCGCCCCGGGTGACACCAACCCTAGTGACGCATCTGAATCACATGTTGCTGGATGTATCAAATTTGATCATACACAGATCGTATGTGTGAGCCTAACATGCTGTATATATTTATTTGAGTCTCAGATTTAAAGTTTGCTCCTCACAAATTATATGTTTTAGTCCCAAACATCACATAATTTGGACTGATCGGATCCATTTTTCGACGTATTTTGAAGCGACGCCACATAAACAACATCTTGGCTGGAAGAGTGTCTGCAAATTATAGATATAAAAAACACAATGCGTTATTGAACATGTGATGTGCGCAATATTCTTGCTCTCTAATGTTTAGTAAATTTGTTGATGACAGATTTGTTTTATTAGAATAATGACGGCCTGCTCCTGACGGAACAATAATCTCTAATTCTATCTGGGCAGCCCATCGGTGGGGAATCAAAGAATGCACTGTATATTTGATTTAACTACTTTTCCAAACATATCATGAGATACAGGAGCCGTGAAATACAAAATTTCGATTGCAATCATGGGAAACATTATTTTAAATTTAAAACAAAATCAAGCGTCGAGGAATCCCATCCCTTTAGAAGCCCAGATTAGATTTCCGAGCCCCCCCCTCCCCGACATGACGTAACTACCCGACTATCGTCCCTTTCTTGGGTTACCATGGAATGCTGCATCCAAGATGAATAATCTCTCTTTGCATACGACGTAGAGCGCTATCAGTAACAAATTTAGAGCCCCCATCCGACCTTGCCATCTGTCTCTTAATCCATGCACTGAAAGGGCCGTTTGCATTCATACGGCACGATGTTTGCAAGGATTCTCATTGATTACAATGCGGCTTTTGGGTGAAGGCAAGGGGCAAGGGAGGAGGTAAGTCCCGAGTGCATCTAGCCCATAGCTACGCCATGAGTTCGTCTGATCTAAACATGATGTCATTCAAATCAATCTTGTTTATTTCAACAGCTTTCTTATTGTGTTTAATTCTGCAGAGCAAGGGGTTGGCAAATTTTTTATGGCGAGGGCCGCATTATTAAGTAATAAAACAGCAATGGGTGGCACCTAACCAAAGTTTAGCCTCAATTCAAGTACAAACATCCACCTTTAACATAAATTTACTGATTTTTTCGATATTGCCACAGGCATCCGCGGGCCCTAAAAACCTCCGTAGCGCGCATGTGGCCCTCAGGCCGTAGTTTCTCCTGCTGTAGAGAATATTTCTTTTCTATAAAAAAAATAAATTGTTGACATTTATACACTTATTGTAAAAAAAATCATGTTAAGCCTGGTCCCTTTTGGAACTCAGGGCGTGTTAGCGCATTTTCGTATTATGTATCAGTACTTATGTTAGATATCAGCATTATGTAGTTATCAGTAATTGTGTTTAGATTTTAGACATATTTTTATGAATTTTCTTGTGTAATGAATATACCTGACATTTTTTTTATTTAAAAGTCATTTCTTTACATTTAAAAAAAAATTATTTTCTCTTTAATCTAACTACAAGTCACCACAAATGATGACGTAAAACTCTCTAAACTTTTACACACATTCTAATGACGTCAACAAAAAAAAACAAACAAAAAAAGAAACTAATTCTTTTGCACGCCTTCGCACCACTCTTGAATGCTTGAAATACTATGTATTCGACTTCCGGCAATGGCGGCCGTTCCCTGCGCTAGTGTTACCTCTCGATTCGAAATATTTTTTGGTAGTTTTAACGGGGTTTTTTAACGGATCGAGTAACTGAGTGTTGATGCACAAATGGCAGGTCAGGACATACAAAATACATATATACCTCATGGGTCTAGGACTTATGGATGCTGAGATCAAAGGTGATGACAGACGGACGGACGGACGGACGGACAAAACGGGTGCAATAGCGCATTCGACTTCTCGAAAATGCGCTAAAAATTTCAATTAGGCGGTAGTGAAATATTAAGTGAATAATTTTGTTGCATTTTTTAATTTACATGTTAAACTTCGATTGTTCCAAAATACGTGTGTGGGTATTAGTGTTGTTCCAAAGATCTGAAATAAAGATATAATTTGGCTAAAAGGAGTGTACACATAAAAGTATCCCAGCTATGACGTTTATCTCTCGCACCACTACGAGAACGTGAACAGCCTTGACCTTCCGTAACTCATTGCTTGCTTCCTCCGTATGGGATGCTCCGGCAGATTAGGCTAAGTATACACAGAGCAAGAACTCATGTTTATTGTTCTTACGGCTTCTGTTTCATTTCTGCCTTGCCAATAAACATCTAGTATAGCATTCCTATCTTGCCTATATACATTTGATACCCTCTCCGCAATCAGAGCTAAACTACAAATATTTTAGAAACATAATATTTTGACAAAGTCTTTGTTAAAGAACTAACAGTGTTAATCGTTTCACCTTTTAACTTTTAACCCACTGTTTTCGTTAAAGTCCACCCAATCCATTCGTTAAATTCCACCCACTGTCTCAGTTAATGTCAAATTACTGTCTTTGTTAAAGTCCACTCACTTTATTCTTTAAAATCACTGCCTGTCTTCATAAAGTCCCACTAACTGTTTTCGATACAATCGATCCACTATATTCAGTTGAGTCCACTCACTGTTTTAATAAAGTTAAAGTCTCCCCAATGTCTTCCCTAGAGTCCACCCACTATCTTCCCTGTAGTCCACCCACTATCTTCCCTGTAGTCCACCCACTATCTTCCCTGTAGTCCACCCACTATCTTCACTGTAGTCCACCCACTATCTTCCCTGTAGTCCACCCACTATCTTCCTTGTAGTCCACCCACTATCTTCCTTGTAGTCCACCCACTATCTTCCCTGTAGTCCACCCACTATCTTCCCTGTAGTCCACCCACTATCTTCCCTGTAGTCCACCCACTATCTTCCCTGTAGTCAACCCACTATCTTCCCTAGAGTCTACCCACTATCTTCCCTGTAGTCCACCCACTATCTTCCCTGTAGTCCACCCACTATCTTCCCTGTAGTCCATCAACTATCTTCCCTGTAGTCCACCCATTGTCTTCCCTGTAGTCCATCAACTATCTTTCCTAGAGTCCACCCACTATCTTCCCTGTAGTCCACCCACTATCTTCCCTGTAGTTCACCCACTATCTTCCCTGTAGTCCACCCACTATCTTCCCTGTAGTCCACCCACTATCTTCCCTGTAGTCCATCAACTATCTTCCCTGTAGTCCTCCCACTATCTTCCCTGTAGTGTAGTCCACCCACTATCTTCCCTGTAGTGTAGTCCACCCACTATCTTCCCTGTAGTCCACCCACTATCTTCCCTGTAGTGTAGTCCACCCACTATCTTCCTTGTAGTCCACCCACTATCTTCCCTGTAGTGTAGTCCACCTATTATCTTCCTTGGAGTACATCCAATATTTTACTTATATTTCTACCATATTAGTGTTTTTCATGGTCCACAATACCAACCAACGTGACATTTAACTCTTGGCAGCTGTAAACAATGAAGTTGAAGGAAACAATACTCATAGTCTTTTTAATTGGGTCTTTAATATTGCATCATCGTCTGATTAAAATAAGACCTCCGAAAAATGTTGGACGTAATCCCATTATCCCGTGTCGGTAACAACTTTTAATTTAGACTTGAGACATTAATCTGGTTAGTTAGCAAGGAATTAATGAATCAAATTTAGGGGAACCTGAATAAAATACACAAGGAACGTTTGGGCAAAATGCCTTCATCAGAGAAAAAAGTGGAAGCAAAATATAAATACAATTGTTAAAAGGTTGCTGTGACGTTTAATCCATGAGTACAGGCAGTGAGAAATAAGAAGACAGAGTTGTGAGCCGAGACTGTGATTGTACTTTTGCTTGCGTGGTGCTAAGGTCAAGGTGCTAGACTCTATGGACCAGTTGCTAGAGTATATGGCCTAATTACTAGAGTCTATTGTCTAATTGCAAGAGTCTGTGGTCTAATTGCTAGAGTATGTTGCCTGATTGCATAATCTATGGCCTGATTGCTAGTCTATGGCTGAATTGCTAGACTCTATGGTCTAATTGCTAGAGTCTATTGCCTAATTACTAGACTCTATGGTCTAATTGCTAGAATATGTGGCCTCATCGCTAGAGGATATGGCCTAATTGCTAGAGGCAAGGTGCTTGGGACCAGGATCTGTGGACTAGGTGCAATGGACGAGGTACAAGAGACGAAGGGCTAGGGGCCATGTGCTGGGAGATCTGTGCTAAGTGCGTGGGGCTTGGTACCATGTGCTTTGTGATAAGGGCCAAGTACTAGGGGCCAGGGGCTTGGGGCTAGGTGTTAGTGACCAGGTGCTACTTGTGATATGGTTCCTAAGCATTTACTCATCGTACGCTTTGCTAAAGCATTATAATGCAATAATTAAATTATGTTTTTTAAAAACAAGCTATAAATCCCTTATTTAAGAGACGTGACTAAAATTATGTTCATTATAATACTTATCGCACGTCAATCCAAAAATAAAAAATTGTAGTTATGTCTCATGCGTTAAGGATTTATAGCTTAAACAAAAAACTACTAGAGTTTGCCTGCTAATTTCAGCTTGATTTGATCACGGGAAAAGGGTTATAAATACACTAGGCTGTTGTGAGGCGCCTACGGCGCCCACTTTTTTCAAAATCCCAAGTAACTTATGTGCATGTGTATGTTAGTGCATGTGTTCACGGTTCTTTTTTTGTCGTCCCCTTTTCCAAAATTAAAATATAAGCTAATACCAAAATGATTATGATTTTACGTCTATATTTTCAATTATTTAAAGAAATATGCTGAGTATGTCCCTCAGCGCTGCAGAGTGATGTCCCTTCGCGCTGCAGAGTGATGTCCCTTAGCGTTACAGAGAGACCTGGGCTTTTATATTATCTTACTAGGTGGTTCCCGAGCGGCAAGCCGCCCCCGTCTTTAACTTTCTCGCGTATTAAAACTTTTTTAAAATTTATTTGAAAAATTATTTTTTTTAAATTTTATTCAATCTTCTTGTTTAAATGCTAAAATTGTTAAGGTCACGATTTGATCACGGAACTTTTTGTAGCGGGAATTTGCTGGATTAATCATCAAGTCTTGCAGGAAAGCAGGATACGCAAAAATATTTAATAACACTTTTTTAATATTACTATTACCTAGTAACACTTCGAAGACGTTGAGGAGAGTGGGCTCACGAACTTAACTTGTCAATAATAATAGGGGTTGTATTTTGCGTACCGATGCACATCAAACAATGACGTCATCATATTAAATATTTTTACAGCGCTCATCAAAACACGATTTTTCAACTAAACTAACTGCTGTAGACTGTCGTACATCGCTCCTCAGCGTTTCAACTAAACTAACTGCTGTAGACTGTCGTACATCGCTCCTCAGCGTTACGTTACAAACATACAGAACCACACCACTGGGTGTTTATATTATTTAATCTTAGTCTTAGATATACAGACGCTACTTCTATGCAGAAGATAATTGCGTCCACAGATCATGACAGATGATGCAGCGGTCACAGGACACGGCTATAAGGGTTCCACGTATTACCCAACTGCCTATCTATTGTTAGTTAGGTAACCATTCAGAGCTGGGTGACTCAGGCCACAGGAACAAATTCTTGCCTCTGTGTGGATTTGAACTCGTGACCATCGGTACGCCAGTCGACCGCGCTGCCACTCGACCACCGCGTCCCGCTGTTTATGTTTAATGTTGTGCGCACCGCAAGACAGTCAAACAATTACAAGCATTTACATTTACAGATCGGGAATATATATTTTTTAAAGGTATCTTCAGTATAATACGCACTGCATTACGCCACAGGAAAATATTAAAAAAGGTTTTTCAATATAATACGCTCCACGACACTCTAGCACAAAAATTAACACGCTACATAGAGATAAATAGAGAGAATCTTTAAAAAATCATTAATTTATTTACTGTACCTTCTATCGATCTGAAAATTCATTAATATAATTACAGTACATTCCAACGATCTGAAATTTAATAGATCATTTTTATCATCAGCACAAGTTTTCCTGTAAAATTTCATCTCTCTAGGCTATGAGGATGTGGGTTGAAACTCGATCTAAAGTTTTTTTGTCAAAAGAGTAAGGCATCAAGCAAGCAAGCAGAAGCCGCGAGTTCAAAAATAGGTTTAAAAAGTAGTAATTTAGGTTGGCACGGGGCACGGACTATTGTAATTTGGTAGGTATTAATAGTAGACGATATTTATTTTATTTTATTTATTTAATTACTTACGGTAACTTAAATAAAATATATACCAATATAATCTTTGTGTGTACAATTATGCAATAAAGAAATAATTAGAAAAAATTGTTGTATGAAAAGAATCTTGAGATTATTTACAATAATTATTATTTGTGCCAGATTGCCCTTTGAGAAATTTAAAGTTTGGCTTTAAACATTGCGCTACCGAACACACCACCTCATCTCTGTCAGCTCTGATAGGCCAACTCTTACAGTGTGATCCTCTTAATCCTAGTCGGAATTAAAGAACGAAAATACAGGTGAATCTTGGATTAAGAGTTTTAAACTTCTCGCGACTACCGTTTTTAAACCGTGTTGTTAGATAGACGAATTATTTTTATTATTTTTTGTTCCTTTCGTAAATAGGAATGTGAAACAATTGGTGTATGAGTGTATCACTGATTTATCCAGTTGTTCAGCTACGTGTACAGATCTGGTGTTAGATAACTGTTAGCCTAATTATTTAATCAGGGTCTTAGGCTATAATATAATGGTTAAGACAATTCGTAAGTTATTCTGATTGTTGATTCTTGAGTTATTCTGATTGTTGATTCGTAATTTATTCTGATTGTTGATTCGTGATTTATTCTGATTGTTGATTCGTGATTTATTCTGATTGTTGATTTGTGAGTTATTCTGATTGTTGATTCGTAAGTTATTCTGATTGTTGATTCGTGAGTTATTCTGATTGTTGATTCGTGATTTATTCTGATTGTTGATTCGTAAGTTATTCTGATTGTTGATTTGTGAGTTGTTCTGATTGTTGATTCGTAAGTTATTCATTCTGATTGTTGATTCGTAAGTTATTCTGATTGTTGATTCGTGAGTTATTCTGATTGTTGATTCGTGAGTTGATCAATTATTAGTTACTGCAACTTGTTCAAAAATCAATGTTAAAGTTATTTAGATCAGTTTGGTTTCTAAATTATTGACGCATTGTTCAATATTACTGCTCAGCGAACCTCTCACATGACTTATTTCTTCAGGGTAGTTACCGATTATTTTCGTTCTTGGCCCAAGAAAACATTGTTTTTCTCTTGGAGTAAGCTCATGTAAATGCCGAAGTGGATCCCAGGTTTTAAATTGGTCCCGAATTATTGTTCTGAAACTGTGGTGGATGCCATCAGTATCTACCTCCATAACCTTCTTGTGGATACGCTACAATGATGGGGAAAAGTTTGTTTATGATCTTTTTAAAAAGTAGACCAAATAAGTATCTTTTAATTGAAACTTTTGGGGCCGCGGTGGTCGAGTGGCAAGCGCGCTCTACTGTCGTTCCGATGGTCATGAGCTCGAATCCATGGGAAGCCATGGACTTGCTCCCGGGGCCCAGGGCGTCCCCGAGCTCCACCCAGCCCCAAATGGGTGAAAAGCGGCGGAATACGTGGAACCCTTAGCCGTGGTATGCGAAAGCTGCATCACTTGCCAAAAAACAACTGCTGCCTTACAGATGGCCTTGGCTGACCAAAGGCCTTGGAAGCAAATCCAGAAAATACAGCAGGCTGAAGTCGGAGACCACGGGCCAATTGGCGCAAAACTCGTGGCTCGCAAAACTCAATATTCAATATTGAGAACGAAGAAGAAGAAGAAGAATTAAAACTCTATACTAGAACTCTGTCAGGTGCGTCAGTCAATGTTTTATTAGACTTTTTTTTAAAGTGAAGGGAAACTCGTGGATCTCGAGTTAGTCAATTGTTTTATGCGAAAGTACTTTTGTAAAGGAGAAAAGTTATCACTGTATCATATTTTATGCATAAGTTCGATAACTCTAATGCAATAGACGGTGTAAAGAGAGAGAAGAGCGACAACAAGAGTGGGTAACTGGTTGTCGAGGTTAACAAATCATTGGAACCACGTCCAGCGTTTTTCTGACACATCCACTAACAATCGTGATTTGATTGAACGAAGTCTTTGGTAATTTCCTAAATAAACATTTACCTTTAAAAAAAAATAACAAAAACACAATTAAAACCATATTTATGCAATTATTGAAAAAGTTTGAAAATGTTATTGAATAGACATCCATTACAATGCAGCTAGGAGAGAATACCAACAACCTATTTATTTTAAAATTTATAGACTTACAGTTTGAACTAAGACCATGAGAAACAAAACTAAATGAATGAAGATGACAATTAAATTAAATAAATCACAGGGGGCGCTACTGCTATTCTTCAGAAAACACAAAACAAAAAACAAAATGAATAAGACTGAAATCAATCGTCAAACTTCTGCTAGAATCGTAATTACGATAATAATTTGATTGACAATTGATTCTCAATTGTCTTATCAATACAGACGCTCATTCTAAACAGAAGATTATTGCGTCCACAAACCATGCCGATCTGTTAACAGATGACGCTGCTTTCAAAGGCCACGACTATGAGGGTTACACGTAATGCCCGACTGGCTTTGTTTCCCTAACTAATGTTAGGTACCCATTCGGAGCTGGATGTACTCAGGGACACCCTTGGCCCCGGGCTGGATGGACTCAGGGACACCCTTGGCCCCGGGCTGGATGTACTCAGGGACACCCTTGGCGTCGGGCTGGATGTACTCAGGGACACCCTTGGCCCCGGGCTGGATGGACTCAGGGACACCCTTGGCGTCGGGCTGGATGGACTCAGGGACACCCTTGGCCCCGGGCTGGATGTACTCAGGGACACCCTTGGCCACGGGCTGGATGGACTCAGGGACACCCTTGGCGTCGGGCTGGATGGACTCAGGGACATCCTTGGCCCCGGGCTGGATGGGCTCAGTGTCACCCTTGGCCCCGGGCTGGATGGACTCAGGGACACCCTTGGCGTCGGGAACAAATCCCTGCCTTCACGGAGATGGAAACCGTAGCCATCGGTACACGAGCCGAGCGCGCACGACATCCAACCTCCGTGAAATGATGGCTACAGAAATGTGATCATCTTTCAGTATTTAATATTTTGTCTCTTTAGTTTCTACACGGATATAAAATATCAATCTTTTCATAATTTGACTCTAATATCCGGGATATTGTTGTAAAAATTAAACGTGATATGTTAAAGACATTAGTTTTGTGATGAACGTTTGATTTAAGTTACAGATCTGGAACAAATATACGCCCATGAAAATCTATTTCTGTGCACATCATTTCTCGTGAGCTGATGACAGGTGTCACTTCCAAGCTCTAGACTCTAGACACTGTGTACAGTGTAAAACACAAGGTCACGGAACCACAACACAAGGTCACGGGACTACAACGCAAGGTCACGGGACGGAGTGAACTGAAAGTGAAAGTCGTCCCATCGGGGCTATCGATTTACGTTCAGTTTCACTTTATTTATGTAGAGGGTATGACCTGGAAAGAATTGAAAGAGTAACCTAGCACTAGATGACGTCATACATGTAGCGAGCTTGCCAGACTCTCCCAACAATGAACACACAAAGAAAGGGAGAACTCTCTAATCCTTGGTTAGTTGTTCTTCTTTGACAGGAAATAGAGGTAGTCTGTCTTAACATGTCTTGCTTTAAAACGTCTGGAGTGTCCCGATCTTGGAATATGTCTGTATTAATGTGTGAACTAATCTGTCAACAACGGATTCTCAAGAGATAATTTTATCATAATTAATGGGACGAAAATTTAGTCAAAGTTAGAAGGTTATGAGCGATTCTTTTATGCTAATCAGCAAGAGTTTAACACTGACATTTTTCAAATAGACAAGAAAAAAATCAAGATGTTGTCGACGTCACTGGCCAAGATGTGCATTTTATAACGTCCCGAAATTTCGAATATTTCACGTTCTAAAGGCCGACCACTGGGTCAGGCCGAAATCAAACGACGCCACTAAACTTGTGTAGTCATTGAAATTTGGTTGACTTGGTAGACGATATTTTTCTATGTTAAACAATGATTTGTGTTGCACGGGGCAGCCTTACTCAGTTACTCTAATACGCTCATATGTAATATTCTTAGAAAGCCGTTGAAACATGCCAAAGGTAGAACTCCTGTCAAGTTTATTATTTTCCAAATTTTCGAACGATCCACCCCACAAAGTATCTTGTTTCGCTGTATTCCCATTTGTTTTTTAATCAGCCAAGCAGAACTAACAGATGAAATATTCTCCCCGATACTTTATCTAAACAAACTGGCAAGTGTAATACCTTGACAAATCCTCAAGGATTTCCTCTCCCCAAAAATAAAGATGGCCGAGATGTTGTGCAGTCGCTCACTATCAAGACCGCTACTTGGTGAGTACAGAGTTTCATGTGTTGGTTGAAATGGCGTAACTAGAGGAGGGGGGTCCAAATTTGAAAATCCCTCCGGGCCCCCACTTGAGGGGGGCCCCAAAGGCGTGTCTGAAAAGATTTTTTGCATTAAATAGTATATATTACGCCATTGATAAAAATGATGGGGCTAACAAAGAGGCCACCCCGGGACCCCAAACGATGCCCAGCTCCCGGGCCTCCCAACCCCTAGCCACGCCACTGGTTGGTTGAATAGTCGTTCACTTTCTCACTATCAAGACCGCTACTTGGTGAGTACAGAGTTTTATTTGTTGGTGGGGAAAGATTTAAAAATAAATAAATAAACCGCTTCTACTCTGAATTTATTCCTTTATGTTTGTTTATATTGATTGAAACAAAATGGATTTCGTTCGAAATATTTCTAAACATTTTAGTTTCTAGGACATGAGGTCTAAATAACAACTAAAATACCCAACCTAAAGTGTTTTTGTTGTATTTTTTAAATAAACAAAAGATGAAATTTAAACTAAAAATATCCATTAGAAAATGTTAGTTTTCATTTTTAAAATTATTATTGGGGATATTTTATATTTGTTCGGATATCAGAATTCTGCACTTCTTTTCGCGTTTGATCGATTTTCCAACTAATTTCTGTTTGTTTTGGGATTATTGAAGATTGATATGACTTCTTACAATTTGAAGAAGATTATCTTTCTTTCAATCATTAGAATTTTACTTTTGTGTTTTGGAAGCGAACGATAAGGCGCTGAGATTAGAGAGCGGCTGTAGGGGTAATGTTAGACACGGCTGGGTGGGGTGGGGGGTACGTAAGACAGTGAGGGGAGGGGCGGACTTGACTGGCGTTATCGCTGGCGTGTTGTTGTAGGAGATATTTGGAGAACGCTGCAACAACATTGCTGAAAGACATATCAATAAATGCAAGGCACGTTTAGTCAGCTTCTGTTACTGGGTCTTTACTGGAGACAAGAGATGGACTTTACTTGTAGGTGAATGTTTGCTTGTATTAGCAGGAGGAACGGGATTTTGAGAAGACAATAATACATGTTATTTAATAATACAAGAAGTGTTCTAAGTTCAAGCTGTCGAGTCAATAAATAATGGAGCAAGGTATGTTAAACTTTGACCGAAAAAAATAAGGTCAGAGCAAGTATTTTATGATTGCATGTTATTATAAGATGTCGAAAAAAAAAGGGAAAATAAAGTAAAGAAACAAGAAATAAAGTTACCAGTGCTACAACCAAATATATGACATGGATAATAGAGAATTATTATCAAATTTTCAAAGCTTTCTTTTGGGTTGTCATGGCGTTGAATTGAAATACGTCAGGGCGTCTTTCATAATAGACACGATTTCCCCCCCCCCCTAACTTTTTCTTCTTCTTCTTGTGTGTAAAACGTAAAAACAATAATAAAATAATATTTTTATCAATTGAGAGAGGCCGGCCAGTAAGAGGAATAAGAAATCCAGGTGGCAGACATATGGGAACGCTTGAATTCACTGGTGATGACATTCTCCCCGGAGGACTGTTCTATTTGTCCGGCTTTGCTTACAGCTCCAAATGATTCGGTTTTTATTTTTCTTATTTATTGGAGTACTTTGTGGGGAAAAAATCTCGGCATAGACAAATAGGTCAGTGTTGTTACTATTAGATTTTTCTTTTTTCTGACTTCATTAACAGGCAGATGTTGAATGGAATTTTTAAATTACAAACTCAAGACCTTTGCCTTACTTTTATTTTTTTTAAAAACCCATTGAATTTAATCACGGTCATTCCCCACACCCCGTTTTAAATGTTGCGGCCATTATAGATCACTTACATTATAAAATAGGTTAGGACGTCTAGCAGACTAGGTGGTAAAAAAAGTTAAAACTGTGGTGTGGATAAGCCTTAAAAAAACACAACAATTAACGTATCGCCAAAACGTATATTTCATGCTACCCATACAGTACACTATAACTTTTTGTATAATGAATTTTTATGTTATGTTTGATCGTGAACTCCCGGCGTCATCAATGTAGACATATAAAATTGAGTTTGTTTTACCATAAACCGGTGCTTCTCAATTATTTTCTGTCATGAAATTATTCCCCCCCCCCCCGGAAGAAGAAAAATGTAAATAGTATAATTTGTCTATAAAATTCTTATAAGTACACCTCAGCTGAAGTCAACCGAGCTCCCATTTACGGAGCCTCACGTCCCCCCCGGGGGTGGGGGGCACTATTTGAGAACCACTGCCATAAACTAACTCAACTTCGTTGTTGTTTGCTATTATATTACACTTGAATGTTAATGTCTTCGACACTAAATTCTTCCAGGCAAATTGTTATTAACAATTCTTTTGAGAGAATAACACAGTTGGTGCGCTTAAGTATAAATTCCACGAACTCTTAGGTCTAAGTGTTATAGTTAGGGATCAGTCATCTTCTGTCTTTAGGTTTAAGTCTCCACTACCCCAACATCCCATTCCGGCGGTCATTACTCTAGGTCCTCCCACCGGATCTCGCCAGGTTATCGTGAAATAGAGAACAGGGCAATGGGTATTAACCAACCCCAGTGCTATGGCTACTATTGAAATAACTCATACATTGAAACTGAGAGTGTTTTTTTCCAAACATCATAAGTGGTTTCCTTTTGATTTTTTAATGTCCTCTAAATCAGATACATGTGCCTTACATTGGAATTTTTATCAGATTAGTTTTATTTAAACAATCATTCTTCTTAATGGACAATGCGCATCCAATAATTAAATAGTTTGATCTAATGGTCAAACCGCCTACAGGCGCCTACATTTTATTTAGGAAGATACGCTAATCAAATATTTCGTGTTTTGAAGATACACGCATTCGTTCGCTGTTCTTTCTGATCCAATTTCTTCATCCTCATTTGCATGATTTGCTTAACAGGAATAAAATCCCACAGCAAAAATTACGGTGCCCCAAAGATTAATAATGAGGATAATACAATCAAACAATTACACTAAAAGCCTGGTTGCTTAACTCTTTGGACTCACTGTGCTGTTCAATAACTCATGATGGCAATTTCCGTTAATGTAAAATTCGTGCACGCTCGTGTTACACATCTCATGAAATCGAGTGGAATTGAAAGGCGGGAGGTCAGAGCCGTGATCCCCATTGAAGGTCCTTTGTTGACCTGACCTGGAGATCGTGAAAAAGGTCATTACTTAGTGTCATTGCCTTAGAGTTGAATCAAGTGAAAGTAATTAGTAATACACCGCAGAGGGTAGGGTGGGATGAGGGTCGATGGCCATTGAAATAAGAGAAAGATTGACGTGTGCGGCGAGCTGAGAAAATTTGGTGAAAAATAACAACGGGTTTTTGGCTAGTGGTTCTAACAACTAATTTAGTACGCGAATATATTGTAACAAACAAAGTTGTAGCTGGAAAGGTATTCAACAAGTCAACAAGCAAATTATAATGGAAAAATATTCAACAACCAAAATAGAAGATAGAAAGATATTCGCTTAACCAAAATTATTAATTTGGAAAAATGAAACAATTTCTAAAACTTAAATAGAATCTATTTGTGTATGCCCTTTTAAAAAAGATTTTAAGAAGTGACCAAATGATTAAATTTCCTATCACTTTACCAGTATCATTAGCAGATTCGATATTTTTTATTACATAATTTTTAAATTATGGTTTAACAACATGAGTAGAATGTAGTACATTAAAAGACAGAATAAGAGAATTATTCGACTAACGAAATAAATAATAATAAATTTGAAGGCTGATTGCTTTATAGCGTAATTAACAAAAAATAAATTTGCGTAGGATCCTACGCATCTTCTTCGTCTTCTTCATACTCTTCTGGCATGATACTTAGTCTCTTAAGGCCTTGGCTAATACCTGGGCAACCTGCTTCGTCTGCTGAGAGTGCCATACAACACTGTCATCACGTGGGACTCTTAAGCCCCTCTAACCTCTCCGACTATGATTACACGGGACATGAAGTTAACTGGTGTGGTAATGTTTCAGAGGCTAGGTTGCAATGACGATAATTCGAGTCCCTGTTATGGTCTAGCCTGTTGAAATATGAGTTAGTTGGGCAGTGATCTGTCCGCATTTGAGTCACTAAGTCACTAAGCTGTAATGCTTGCGACTCAAATTCCACCACTGGTCTGATCGGCATGTCCTGGGCATGTTAGCGAATACCCCCTGGAGGTCGCATTGTCAGCCCGCTCCTGGTACCAATTGTTCCTGAAGTGGTCCATTTACCGAGGTCTTTTCTTGCCCCGAGATAAGTGACTGGGACGTCTGGTGGAGGTTGGGCTGCCCAAGTTTTTGCCTGGCAGTCTGCTTTCTCATTGCCGTCAACATTGACGTGGCTCGGGATCCACTGCACTGTCGCCTTACCCCGAGTCTTTCGAGCTTACGCACGTCATCTAAGATGTCGTCAATGTGTACAATTCTAACTTTTCAGGACCTCGAGAGCTGATCTCGAGTCACAAAACACTACCACGTCAAAACCTACTAGATTCCTGCAGTGTTTGGTGCACACTTTCCAAGGTCCTGTGTATAGCTTAAAGTTCTACATCGTAATTTGATGCCATAGTCTTACAGGGTCCCAAAATTTCCTAGTTTGACTATAGACAAGATTAATCTATCGGTCAAGGGACAATAGACTATACAAAAATATTGTTTACAAGACATGTGACAGTGCACAGATTCTTAAGACCAAGCTGTTGTTTAGCAGACATGTGACATGACAAAGATTTTTAAGTCCAAAGATCTGAAGTTCCCTTGTCTTCACAGATTCTGTGACGTCGTTGACAGCAAATTGCCCCACTCCTCCGGATGTAGTTGAAGATTCCTGGAGGCCGACCAGGCAATTTGTCAATCTCGTGGGAAGACTTGGTGACTTACTCAATTGAATTGATATACGAAAAGAAAAGATCGCCGCGATCGATTCTTCGATATGTTAAGTACTCGGGCCCTGATTAGCTTGGGTACTAGCTAGTCCTGACCTACATCAATATCGATACTGTAATCGATACTATCCAATTTTCGTACTGTGCTGTCTAACCTTCTCATCCGAGATAACCCATCAAAACATCCACATAATCTAAAGAGCACACACATTCACATATACAGACACACAGAGAGACATATACACTTATACAGATTCTTAGAAACGCATAAATATAGACATACTCATACACATGAATTTAACTACACAGAAACATGCATACATGTTTAAAAGCTCTTACACGTTTTTAAAGGTCGACATACACCGACACACGCATACACTAATACCGACAAAGACACATACAAATATACAAAATTACGATATAAATAAGTACAAATAATGGATACACAGACTCAAATACAACACGAATACAAAAATGTGAGAGGCACATACAAAAATAAATTTATGCACAGATAAATCCACCTACACACATTTAAAAATGCCGGCATGAGCAGACACACACACAAAATTACAGACACACATAGGCAACGGCATACATAAATAAAGAAATTTCCATACATCCCTGGGGGCACCTGGAAGGGTTCAATATTGCACCATAATGCTAGACACTGCTATACATTGATCAAGGTCATCATTATTTGTATTTTTTAAAATCCCCTTTAATTTGCCATAAATAAAAGCTTATCAACATATTTCATAGCTTGTCCTATGGCATACAATATTTTTGTATACTCTATAAAAACTAAGCTATTTCTAGAATCTTTGATTTCTTCATGGCAGGACAATGCAGTAACCGTTAAGAATTTTTCATTTTAAAAAAGGTAGACATCTAGGAATTCGTTTTTCATGGCCATAGGAAACATATCGCTGCAAGCGGGTTTTTTTTTTTTTTACTGTTGATGAGAATTGAAACCCAATATCATTCCAATTCAACAGCGCGGCCATCTGATAACCCATTTCATCAGAGGATTGTTGTGATTCTAACAATTTGAAGGATAGTTTGACCATGGGATGATCCCTGCGGACACAATGTTAACTTTGACTCTTTGGGGAACTTTCACTTTGCTCTTCATCAGATAAACAGTTTCGTGTTGGGTCACGCAGGTCAGTGTTGATTGAGTTTATTTTCTCTTATTTAAGATTTTAGTCAAAATAGAAAAGGATATGAATAGAAAGACATAGGATTTTTATTAAACCATACAATAAAAACAAAAAAAGTATTTATTGTTTTTTTTAACAATCAGACGCTTGCATGTCTGTACGTAAAGTATCAAATAATATGATCTTATTTGAAGGCTTTTATCTATTTGTTGGATGTTAAATTTTTGGGGGGTCTGAGCTAATAAATATTTCACGCTGTTCTAATGTGTTTCCTATGGTCAAAGTTCAGTCCAGATGTCAGTTAAACTCCCTTTGCTTGGTTAGAGTTAATCTTGCCACATCGAAGTCCTTGTTCACTGATCATTATGTCTTGGTGAAAGTATAAATGAAATAGATAGTTGTACATTGTTGACAGTATAAATCAAATAGATAGATGTACATTGTTGACAGTATAACTACATAGATAATAACTTATCAACGGGACTCATACAGGGTAGTCGTGAGTGTGAAATAATGCACACTTTAAAATAATGTAAGCAGTCGGACAATAATGAAACATTTTTTGTTTCATTGATTTTGTTAAGAGATCGTTTTGTATACACTGGAAGATAACATATTTAAGTAAGGCGTGTTCGCGTTTTTAAATAATTGTATTAATATGCATTTTTGTGCATTTCCTGAGAATAACGGGTCAAGCAGCCAAAGAGAGAGAGAAAGAGAGAGAGAGAGAGAGAGCAGGACGATGGTTAGGACTGAGGTGTTTGGGTGGTAATAAAAGAGACACGGTTGAATTAAAATTAACTTTTTAGCAATCTGAAATATTGGTTAGACTGCGAACAGGGTTATAGATAAGTAGATGGATAACGTGCCAACAGGATATGAGTGAGCCTGACAAGATGTCAAAAACAAGGTTATGAGTGAGCCTGACAAGACGTCACAAACAAGGTTATGAGTGAGCCTGACAAAATGTCACAAACAGGGTATGAGTGAGCCTGACAAGCTTTCGCTGTTTTAAGACGTCTTGTCACCAGCTCACCCATACCCTGTTTGTGAGGTCTTGTCACCAGCTCACTCATACCCTGTTTGTGACGTCTTGTCACCAGCTCACTCATACCCTGTTTAAGACGTCTTGTCACCAGCTCACCCATACCCTGTTAAAGACGTCTTGTCACCAGCTCACCCATACCCTGTTTAAGACGTCTTGTCACCAGCTCACCCATACCCTGTTTGTGACGTCTTGTCACCAGCTCACCCATACCCTGTTTGTGACGTCTTGTCACCAGCTCACCCATACCCAGTTTGTGACGTCCTGTCACCAGCTCACCCATACCCTGTTTGTGACGTCTTGTCACCAGCTCACCCATACCCTGTTTGTGACGTCTTGTCACCAGCTCACCCATACCCTGTTTGTGACGTATTGTCACCAGCTCACCCATACCATGTTTGCGACGTCTTGTCACCAGCTCACCTATACCCTGTTTGTGACGTCTTGTCACCAGCTCACCCATACCCTGTTTGTGACGTCTTGTCACCAGCTCACTCATACCCTGTTTGTGACGTCTTGTCACCAGCTCACCCATACCCAGTTTGTGATGTCTTGTCACCAGCTCACCCATACCCAGTTTGTGACGTCTTGTCACCAGCTCACCCATACCCTGTTTGTGACGTCTTGTCACCAGCTCACCCATACCCTGTTTGTGACGTCTTGTCACCAGCTCACCCATATCCAGTTTGCATGCTGTACATCTACTTGAGGTAATATCTCATCGCAACGTTTTGTTGTTTCCCGACCTGCAGTTACATACCTCGCCGTGCTCTATAATGCGTGTGTATAAATCATTAAAAACTCTGTTTATTTCACACGTTTTTTTATTCAATTTGTTGTGCCTTACTTTCGTCATTCCGTCACTCACTCAATCTATATGTTCCTAAATTTGTAATAAGTATGAAATGTGCGCATATTTAAGCCTTTCTGCTGATGATACAAGAATCAATCATAACAAGTAATAATTATCAACAATAACTTTGATTCTTTTATGTTATTATTCATTTAATTTTTTAACTAGTATTGTGTTTCTATAATTGTATTTCTGTAAGTATTTTGACTTCAGCTTTTCAAAAGGCAAAATGTTTAAAGTTTAAATGTTCCATGTGTTCCCTCAGTAACTGGAGTTAGACCGGGGCCCAAAACGTTTTTTTTCCCCCTTATATGAGCTAAAAAGAAATTGAAAATCACAAATTCTCCTATTTCCCGAGTAGGTAGAAGCATGAAACGTTGGAAAGGGGGGGGGGGAGTCAAGTACACTTCCGCGATGATAGCAGGTGAAAGAATAGTTTTTAAAATCTCTTACTGGGGGCTGGGGGCCAAAATGTAGTTTATTAACTATATAAAAACTGAAAATCACTAATTCTCCTATTTCCCGTGTAGGTTAGCAGGATGAAACTTTTGAAAGTTATTTAGCACATTCTCCCATCAATAATCGGCGAAAGAGAATTTTAAAATTCTCACTCATGAGGGGCTGGGGGCCCAAATGTTGTTTTTCTTATAATAAAAATTGACGTGTCTGTCTGTTTCATGTTAAACCGATAAAAGTTTATCATGTGTTAGACCCTTCCATGGCGATCTCACATTAAAACCTGTTCTCTGTCCTATGTTAAATCCTGCTGCCTGTCCCATGTTAAACCAAACTCTGCTGTCTGTCCCATGTAAAACTTTACTGTCTGTCCCATGGTAAATCCTGTTGTCTGTCCCATGTTAAATCCAGTAGTATGCCCCATGTTAAATCCTGCTGTCTGTCCCATGTTAAACCCACCTGTCTGTCCCATGTTAAAACCCGCTGTATGTCTCACGTTAAACCCCGCTCACTGTCTCACGCTAAACCCCGCTGTCTGTCCCATATTAAACCCTGCTGTCTGTCTCATGTTAAACCCCGCTGCCTGTCCCATGTTAAATCCTGCTGTCCCATGTTAAACCCCCCTGTCTGTCCCACGTTAAACCCTGCTGCCTGTCCCATGTTAAACCCCGCTGTCTGTCTCACGTTAAACCCTGCTGTCTGTCTCACGTTAAACCCTGCTGTCTGTCTCACGTTAAACCCCCCTGTCTGTCTCACGTTAAACCCTACTGTCTGTCCCACGTTAAACCCTGCTGTCTGTCTCACGTTAAACCCCGCTGTCTGTCTCACGTTAAACCCTGCTGTCTGTCTCACGTTAAACCCTGCTGTCTGTCTCACGTTAAACCCCCCTGTCTGTCTCACGTTAAACCCCCCTGTCTGTCCCACGTTAAACCCTGCTGCCTGTCCCATGTTAAACCCCGCTGTCTGTCTCACGTTAAACCCCGCTGTCTGTCTCACGTTAAACCCTGCTGTCTGTCTCACGTTAAACCCCCCTGTCTGTCTCACGTTAAACCCTACTGTCTGTCCCATATTAAACCCTGCTGTCTGTCCCATGTTAAACTCAGCTGTCTGTCCCATATTAAACCCCGCTGCCTGTCCCATGTTACCGCAATTGAAAAGACTACACAAACTATGTACTCCATACCTAATTGTTGTGATAGGCCCACGCCGAGAGATCAATTACAGATATTGATCACACGATGTATACCCCACCATACTCACACTCTCCCCCAGCTTCACTCCCATCAATAACACCGTTTGAAAGAGTATAAAGGTAAAAACTTGGGTGTATGCACAGCGGGGTAATAGCATCAGCTAGTTGACAAGAGTTCCATATTTCAATTGGACAAATCCACATCAGCGCCAGTCCTTTGATGGACACTGTGTTAATTAACATTTCAATTAGGGGGACAGGGATAATCCATTAAAGTAGAAATGAGCAAGGGTAGGCACTGGCCGTGGTTTCCTCCGTCATATAATTACGTGCCCTTTGTTGATAGTGGGGCTAAGAAGAACTTGTTTCTACTTGTATTTTTTCTTGTGAAATTGTATGTCCAGCGATCCGTCCTACAATCAGTCAGACAGTCTGTCATGCCACCAGGCATACAATATGTTAGTCAGTCTGTCATACCATCAGTCATACAATCTGTTAGTCAGTCAAGCTGTGCACCAGAAATGATTCTTTTTGAACGTCCACATAAAATTTTTAATTTGGAAATAAATCACAAAAACAAAAATCAATTAAATAAATGAAAAATTTATATTACATTATTTTTTTTTGGTTCTGATTAACATTTGTTTTTAAAAAAATAGATTGCATCTGAAAAGTATTTATTTTGAAAGCTTCCGTCATTTTTTAATAGTTATTGAATATTAGAAAACAGTCGAACTCTCATTTAAACAGGCAGACAATTATACATACAATCCATCAGTCATTCTGTCCAGCAGTTAGGTTGTCACAATCATACATCTAGTCTATTAGCAGCTGAGTCACGCAGTTTATGTCACAGTCATCGGCATCGGCATCCTTCCGTCTCGCGAGACGATGGTGCATCACCGTTGGGTTGGGTTGCATTTTCTCGAGTGGCTGTGCAGTCCTATCCTTGAGTGACAGTCTTTACCACAGTTTTTACACACGAGTTCTGTGCTTCCAAATGTTTTGGCCTTTCTCCTGGCTCTTCTGTCTGCAGCCTCTTCCATTCTTCGCTCCTCGGCTACTATGACGCCCTCTTTGACAACTGTGCGCCACGTACATCGGTCTTCTGCCTTACACTCCCAGTCACTTGTATGTATTTTGGCTGCTTTCATGTCCCTTTGACAGACATCTTTAAATCGCAAGCGTAGGCGACCTGTTTTCCTCTTTCCTGAAGCAAGTTCACCATATAGGAGATCCTTCGGGATGCGGCCAGGGCTCATTCTTTTAACATGCCCTAGCCACCTCAGGCGTCTTTCACTAAGAATTGAGAACATGCTTTGGGTATTGGCACGCGTTAGGACTTCACTATTAGGCACTTTGTCTTGCCACTTAATACCAAGGATGCGACGCAGGCATCTCAAATGGAAGCTATTAAGCTTGCGCTCTTGAGATTTATAAGTGGTCCATGTCTCGCTCCCATATAGTAGTGTACTGATGACACAGGCTCGATAGACGCACAGTTTGGTTTTCTCCGTTAGCTTGGTGTTTTGCCAGACCCGCTTATTTAGTTTAGCCATTGTTGCAGCTGCCTTGCCAATTCTGCTGTTTATTTCTTCTTCAATGGACAGTGTATTGGAGACCTTGGATCCCAAGTAGGTGAAGCTGTCCACAACCTCCAAGTTTTCATTATCGATATTTATGGTAGGAGGAGGTCGAGTGTCTTGGGCCATGATGTTTGTCTTTTTCAAGCTGATTTGCAGACCAAATTCTTTGCAGGCATTGGAGAAGCTTGACACGAGTTGTTGCAAACCAGATTCTGTGTGTGCTGTTAGTGCCGCATCATCCGCAAATAGTAGCTCTCGAATTAGGACATCTGTCGTGTTGGTCTTGGCTCGGAGGCGGGCAGTGTTGAAAAGTCCTCCATCAGCTCTGGTGTGTAACCAGATTCCCTCACAGCTATCCTTGAATGCATATCGAAGAAGTACAGAGAAGAATATTGCGAAGAGTGTTGGTGTGAGTACACAACCTTGTTTAACTCCGCTGCTGACTGGAAATGCCTCTGACTTATCTCCATCGAACTGCACTTTGCCCAGCATATTTTCATGGAACTGTCTAATGATGGCAAGTAGGTGAGGGGGACAGCCGATTTTTGCCAGTATTTGGAATAGCCCGTTGCGACTGACGAAGTCGAAGGCTTTTGTAAGGTCCACAAAGGCAATGTATAGTGGCATCTGCTGCTCTCTGCATTTTTCCTGGAGCTGTCGTATGGAGAACACCATGTCTATGGTAGACCGACCGGACCGGAAACCGCACTGAGATTCTGGATAGACGCGGGATGCTAGGCTCTGTAAACGTGTTAGTATGACACGGGCAAATGTCTTTCCTACAATACTAAGGGGTGAAATGCCTCGATAATTATTGCAATCACTCCTATCACCTTTGTTTTTATATAGTGTCACTATATTTGCATCCTTTAGGTCTTGAGGGATGTAGCCCTGTTCCCAGCAGAGTGACAGAATCTCGTTGGAGTAGAGCTGTCTTGCCACTCTTTAGGACCTCTGGTGGTATTCCATCATTCCCAGGCGCTTTTCCACAAGCTAGGCTGTCAATTGCTTTGTTCAGCTCTTCCTGTGCGGGCACGACATCAATTTCTTCCATTAGTGGCATATCTGGGATGTCATCCAGAGCGGTGCTGGAGACTGTGGTAACTGTTGAATACAATTCCAGGTAATGCTCAACCCACCTTTATAGCTGTGCTGCCTGGTCTTGGATGATTTCTCCACTTTTGGACTTTGTCACAGTCAAATCGTCAATAATTCACTATTTAGATCAGTCACGCAGTCAAGTGGTCAGTCAGACATTCATTCATTATACTAGCCATACATCGGTCGGTCAGACATTCATTCATTGTACTGGCCATACATTGGTCATTCAATCATTCTTATTAACATTAGTTTATTAGTCAACTAATAAAACTTAAATTTATTGTTTTGATCACAAAAATCATTTGTGTTTCATGTATTTTAAAAAAAACTTTATAACTTTATATAGATCTACATGTAATAAATAGTTAATGAAAGCAAAGCATACGTCAGCGTTTATCCTAGATTTATGAACTATGAAAACCAAATCAGCAGTTTATAATCCTGATGTAATCAGTTTAAAGGCGTAGAATCTGACTAAATTGATAGCTGGTCGTGTTACTGTAATGTCTATACACTTGAAGATAAGATTCAACTTTTAAATTACCTCTATAAAGATCTTTGAGACAACCCAAGTCTGTAAATAACCACGGCAGTTATCTTATCTTACCTCTCTATAAATACAATCTTCAAATAAGAGAAATCCATTTGTTTAGTTTATGAGAGCGTGATTTGACATTAACTTAAGACTCGTCATCTACGATACCGCCCGGCCCTGGAGTGGCATTATGACATTTGTCCCGTGCCCAACAGCTGCGGCTCAGCAACAATAACATTATGCTAATCTTTAACAGCTTGTTTTAATACAAGTCAATGACAATATCACTCTCCTAATCTCCAGCGACTTAAAGCCAGTCTATGATAAGAAAATCGATGACACACGGTTTTACACCGCAAGCAGGGGTGACAAAATGTCTTTCTTTTGGTGGTTGGAGCAATCTGCCAAACGGATTAGCACAGTTCGACATTTTTTTAAAGAATTGTAAAGAGAAATGAAAAAAAAATCAAATTATAATCGTATTGGATTTTACCGCGAGGCGCTTGTCGTCGTGTTAAAAAAAAAAAAGTCTAGCGATAAGTGAGTTGTGGTCGAAAAATGTTTACGCTCCACTTACCAACCTAGTACTTCCAATAATTTTTATTTCTTCTTTACGTTCCCCCAGTTCTGTTCTCATTTCATTCCCAGCCCAAAATTTGGGTGGCTGCCTTAAATCTAAATTTAAATAATTCAACGGTTGGTGTGTGCCGAAAGATAATTAAAGTTGTATTGACTATTTCTTGTCTCCTCATGGTTTAATCAATACCCCACAGCTATGCTCATTTTACTCACTACAAGCTTGCCGGTGCGTAAAGTTGCGGGATTTCCCACAAAAGGAGTTAATTGTCATCATGTGGTGCTGTTGTTTATTCTTTCAAATACATTTTTTAAATTAAAAACAAAAGTATTTGTTGTTGTTTTTCCGCTCTATTTTACAGTCTTAAAAAAAGTTCCTATTCAAAACAAACAGTAATTTTACTCAACACGGAAAGGTTTCACTCGTGGCACAATGGGTAGAAACTTTTTTCCTTCATTAAGTCTTTTTGTCGCGATCTTTCAGTGTTTTATTAATTTCAATTCAAACAATACATTGCAATTGAATCGAGTAAAGAAACATTTAGATCTAAAGTTGTTTTTTTTTTTTGTAATTTGAACTTAAACTTTCTACAAAATTATGTAAATTAAGGTTGGAGTACGAATTTTTTTCATTACCATTCAGGGGTATAGCTTGACTGTTTCTCGCTCAACCCAAATCACGCATCATGCTATCTAGTTGGACGACCCCTTACACTCCACAGTCCACCCAGTGACGGTGTGGATCTACCACAATCCTGCCATTGACGGTGTGGATCTACCACAGTCCACCCATTGACGGTGTGGATCTACCACAGTCAACCAAGTGACAGTGTGGATCTACCACAGTCCTGCCATTGACGGTGCGGATCTACCACAGTCCACCCAGTGACGGTCTACATCTACCACAGTCCACCCAGTGACGGTGTGGATCTACCACAGTCCACCAAGTGACGTTGTGGATCTACCACAATCCTGCCATTGACGGTGTGGATCTACCACAGTCCACCCATTGACGGTGTGGATCTACCACAGTCCACCAAGTGACGGTGTGGATCTACCACAGTCAACCAAGTGACAGTGTGGATCTACCACAGTCCACCCAGTGATGGTGTGGGCTTCCCTGGCCCTGCAAACAATTTAGTTAGTTTGACGGACAGTCTAAGTATGAAATAAGAAAGAGATGGTCGCCGAACCAATTAACATATTGTCGAAGCAAATTCTAATTGGGTGCGATAGCCTTAAATATGTTTTTCCTTTTCAGGTACATAATTTAAAACATAATAGAAGCTGTAGTGAAATGTGTAATATATGCATAGTGATTTACACTTTTACACTGACTAGAAGCTTGTGATGTCTCTGCCAGACATGTAGTAACTGGGAGCCGTTTTAAAATATAAAATGATTGCTGAGAGCCGCATTGAAATACTATGGGTCCTTTAACCTGGCTTGGAAATCTTCCAGAAATCCTTGTAACATATATTTCATAAATTGTACGCGAGCCGCAGTGTGAACAGAGAAGAGTCGCATGAGATTCGAGAGCCACCGTTTGACCACAGTTGGTATAGATCAGTGGCTTCAAGAAATTGTACGCCTTTAAAAGTAATTCATTTCTAAGTTTTAAAAAAATAATATATAATATATATGAATCATTACGCCATTGTTACCGAACATTTTAGCACCTACGTTAAAACGAATCATATGATATGACTAACCAAGGAAACATTTCAGACAGAAGAACGCCCACACTAGAAAACACTCAAACGAGAACACACAGACACACTCTCGCAAGCAACGACACTGGCACTTGCGCATCTCCACCCCCCCCCCCCCCCCCGCCCGTTAATGGTGGAAAGGATCACACGAGGCAGGGGACATTAGCGATGCTATCAATTAATAGGTGGATTGCCCTGACCCAGAGAAAAACAAAAGGAAACAATGAATTCGTGCTTCCTTCTCACAGATCAATGTTCCTGGCGCAGACTGCCTAAAGCCTTTTTGGCTACGTTCCTGTTAGTATGCCAATATTTGACTATGCCCTTGTAAAGTATTCTAATATTTGACTATGCCCTTGTAAAGCATTCCAATATTTGACTATGTCCCTGTACAGTATTCCAATTTTTGACTATGTCCATTTACAGTATTCCAATATTTGACTATGCCCCAGCATAATATTCCAATATTTGACTATGCCCTTGTAAGGCATTCCAATATTTGGCTATGCCCTTGTAAGGCGTTCCAATATTTGACTATTTCCCTATTACGTATATTCCGATATGTGGCCAGACCCATGTACAGTATTCCAATATTCTGCTACGCCCCTGAAAATCATTCTAATATTTCAATATGTACCAGTACAAAATACCGATGGCTGTAAGTTTCCCTGCACGTTATACCAATAGTTTGTACCACTTACGTAAGACATAGTTGGATGTGTGCCAGTACAGTAAGCTAATTATTGACTGTGAAATATATATCGGATTGGATTTGGTTCAAACATACGGGAAAATTAATTTCAGTTTGATTTGACAAAGGTCCATGTATTCATATTTAGGTATACTACAATGGTGTCTATTGATGGAGTCCTATAACTACAGCATTCTGTAACGGCGCCCTAGAGGGGTGTCCTTTAAGGACACCCTGGACGGGAGTCCTAGAGGGGCGTACTAGACAGGCGTGCTCTAAAGGCATCCTAAAGGGGCGTCCTACAAGAGCATCCTCGTGGGGCGTCCTATAAGAGCATCCTAGGGGGGGCGTCCCATAATGGCATCCTATTAGGGCGTCATATAAGGACGTCCTATCGGCATCCTTCCGTCTCGCGAGACGATGGTGCATCCTAAAGGGGCGTCCTACAAGAGCATCCTCGTGGGGCGTCCTATAAGAGCATCCTAGGGGGGCGTCCCATAATGGCATCCTATTAGGGCCTCTTATAAGGACGTCCTATAAGAGCATCCTAGAGGGGCGTCCTTTAAGGGCGTCCTACAAAGAATATATCCGGCGCAACATTAAGTGTAGGTCAACTTTTGAAATATCCTCAAAAATGTAGATTTAAACCATGGATAAGCGTAGGACGCAATAATCTTTTGTATAAAAAGAGCTTCAGTAAAAGATAGAACATGAACACAACTTTGTGGCTTGTATTAACATCATTTTTGGGCCATTTCAACTTAATATGTCATTTTAATATATAAATATGGGCTTCTTTTAAAGTAACATTTGATACATCTGTAAATTACTTCAATGTTCAATTTAAAATACTTTTTTTCTTAAAACAAATTAATGGGCTTTATGAAAATTTCTTTCTATGTCTTTTGAAAAAAATTATAAATGGCAAAAGCAAACTTTTCTGGATGGCAATACACAAGATAGTATTGAGAAACTCTTCACCTTTAAATTAACATCAGAGACTCTCTTAGTCATTGTGGTGATATTAAGGTTTAAAAACGGGTGGTTTGGCAATATAATACTACATACATCGCCATGGGAAACAAAAAGTTTTTTTGTGTAGGAGAGATGTGCTGCTGATGTTGTTGTGTGTGAAGGGGAGATGTGCTGCTGATGTTGTTGTGTGTGAAGGGGAGATGTGCTGCTGATGTTGTTGTGTGTGCAGGGGAGGTGTGCTGCTGATGTTGTTTTTGTTGGGGGGGAAGGTGGGTTGAGCTCACAGCTGATAATGTAATTGGGTTGGCTACTGGTGATAGTGTGAGGTGTGGGTTGGCTACTGATGATAGTGTGAGGTGTGGGGTGGCTACTGATGATAGTGTGAGGTGTGGGGTGGCTATAGTGTGAGGTGTGGGGTGGCTACTGGTGATTGTGTGAGGTGTGGGTTGGCTACTGGGGATAGTTTGATGTGTGGGGTGGCCACTGGGGATAGTTTGATGTGTGGGGTGGCCACTGGGGATAGTTTGAGGTGTGGGGTGGCTACTGATGATAGTGTGAGGTGTGGGGTGGCTACTGAGGATAGTGTGAGGTGTGGGGTGGCTACTGGTGATAGTGTGAGGTGTGTGGTGGCTACTGGTGATAGTGTGAGGTGTAGGGTGGCTACCGGTGATAGTGTGAGATGTGTGGTGGCTATTGGTGATAGTGTGAGTTGTGGGGTGGCTACTGATGATAGTGTGAGGTGTGGGGTGGCTACTGATGATAGTGTGAGGTGTGGGGTGGCTACTGGTGATAGTATGAGGTGTGGGGTGGCTACTGATGATAGTGTGAGATGTGGGGTGGCTACTGATGATAGTGGGAGGTGTGGGGTGGCTACTGATGATAGTGTGAGGTGTGGGGTGGCTACTGATGATAGTGTGAGGTGTGGGGTGGCTACTGGTGATAGTGTGAGATGTGGGGTGGCTACTGGTGATAGTGTGAGGTGTGGGGTGGCTACTGGTGATATCGTGAGGTGTGGGGTGGCTACCGGTGATAGTGTGAGGTGTGGGGTGGCTACCGGTGATAGTGTGAGGTGTGGGGTGGCTATTGATGATAGTGTGAGGTGTGTGGTGGCTACTGGTGATAGTGTGAGGTGTGGGGTGGCTACCGGTGATAGTGTGAGGTGTGTGGTGGCTACTGGTGATAGTGTGAGTTGTGGGGTGGATACCGGTGATAGTGTGAGGTGTGGGTTGGCTACCGGTGATAGTGTGAGGTGTGGGGTGGCTACCGGTGATAGTGTGAGGTGTGTGGTGGCTACTGGTGATAGTGTGAGGTGTGGGGAGGCTGGCTATAGTGTGAGGTGTGGGGTGGCTACCGGTGATAGTGTGAGGTGTGGGGTGGCTACTGATGATAGTGTGAGGTGTGGGGTGGCTACCGGTGATAGTGTGAGGTGTGGGGTGGCCACTGGGGATAGTGTGAGGTGTGTGGTGGCTACTGATGATAGTGTGAGGTGTGTGGTGGCTACTGATGATTGTGTGAGGTGTGGGGTGGCTACTGATGATAGTGTGAGGTGTGGGGTGGCTACTGATGATAGTGTGAGGTGTGAGTTGGCTACTGATGATAGTGTGAGGTGTGGGGTGGCTACTG
>MUZC01000179.1:424241-434755 GCA_002072015.1 Radix auricularia | reverse complement strand
GGGTGTGGGGTGGCTACTGATGATAGTGTGAGGTGTGGGGTGGCTACTGGTGATAGTGTGAGGTGTGGGGTGGCTACTAGTGATAGTGTGAGATGTGGTGTGGCTACTGGTGATAGTGTGAGGTGTGTGGTGGCTACTGGTGATAGTGTGAGGTGTGGGGTGGCTATAGTGTGAGGTGTGGGGTGGCTACTGGTGATAGTGTGAGGTGTGGGGTGGCTACTGGTGATAGTGTGAGGTGTGGGGTTGCTATAGTGTGAGGTGTGGGGTGGCTACTGGTGATAGTGTGAGGTGTGGGGTGGCTATAGTGTGAGGTGTAGGGTGGCTACTGGTGATAGTGTGAGGTGTGGGGTGGCTATAGTGTGAGGTGTTGGGTGGCTACTGGTGATAGTGTGAGGTTTGGGGTGGCTACTGGTGATAGTGTGAGGTGTGGGGTGGCTATAGTGTGAGGTGTGGGGTGGCTACTGGTGATAGTGTGAGGTGTGGAGTGGCTACTGGTGATAGTGTGAGGTGTGGGGTGGCTATAGTGTGAGGTGTGGGGTGGCTACTGGTGATAGTGTGAGGTGTGGGTTGGCTACTGATGATAGTGTGAGAGGTGGGGTGGCTATAGTGTGAGGTGTGGGGTGGCTATAGTGTGAGGTGTGGGGTGGCTACTGGTGGTAGTGTGAGATGTGGGGTGGCTACTGGTGATAGTGTGAGATGTGGGGTGGCTACTGGTGATAGTGTGAGGTGTGGGGTGGCTACTGGTGATAGTGTGAGGTGTGGGGTGGCTACTGGTGATAGTGTGAGATGTGGGGTGGCTATTGATGATAGTGTGAGGTGTGGGGTGGCCACTGGGGATAGTGTGAGGTGTGGGGTGGCTACTGGTGATAGTGTGAGATGTGGTGTGGCTACTGGTGATAGTGTGAGGTGTGGGGTTGCTACTGGTGATAATGTGGGGTGTGGGGTGGCTATAGTGTGAGGTGTGGGGTGGCTACTGGTGATAGTGTGAGATGTGGGGTGGCTACTGGTGATAGTGTGAGGTGTGTGGTAGCTACTGATGATAGTGTGAGGTGTGTGGTGGCTACTGATGATAGTGTGAGGTGTGGGGTGGCTACTGGTGATAGTGTGAGGTGTGGGGGGGCTACCGGTGATAGTGTGAGATGTGTGGTGGCTATTGGTGATAGTGTGAGTTGTGGGGTGGCTACTGATGATAGTGTGAGGTGTGGGGTGGCTATAGTGTGAGGTGTGTGGTGGCTACTGGTGATAGTTTGAGGTGTGGGGTGGCTACTGAGGATAGTGTGAGGTGTGGGGTGGCCACTGGGGATAGTGTGAGGTGTGGGGTGGCTACTGATGATAGTGTGAGGTGTGTGGTGGCTACTGGTGATAGTGTGAGGTGTGTGGTGGCTACTGATGATAGTGTGAGGTGTGGGTTGGCTACTGATGATAGTGTGAGGTGTGGGGTTGCTACTGGTGATAGTGTGAGGTTTGTGGTGGCTACTGATGATAGTGTGAGGTGTGGGTTGGCTACTGATGATAGTGTGAGGTGTGAATTGGCTACTGATAATAGTGTGAGGTGTGTGGTGGCTACTGATGATAGTGTGAGGTGTGGGTTGGCTACTGATGATAGTGTGAGGTGTGGGGTGGCCACTGATGATAGTGTGAGGTGTGGGGTGGCTACTGATGATAGTGTGAGGTGTGGGGTGGCCACTGGGGATAGTGTGAGGTGTGGGGTGGCTACTGGTGATAGTGTGAGGTGTGGGCTGGCTATAGTGTGAGGTGTGGGGTGGCTACTGGTGATAGTGTGAGATGTGGGGTGGCTACTGGTGATAGTGTGAGGTGTGGGGTTGCTACTGGTGATAGTGTGAGGTGTGGGGTGGCTATATTGTGAGGTGTGGGGTGGCTACTGGTGATAGTGTGAGATGTGGGGTTGCTACTGGTGATAGTGTGAGGTTTGGGGTGGCTACTGGTGATAGTGTGAGATGTGGGGTGGCTACTGGTGATAGTGTGAGGGGTGTGGTGGCTACTGGTGATAGTGTGAGGTGTGTGGTGGCTACTGGTGATAGTGTGAGGGGTGGGGTAGCTACTGGTGAGGTGTGGGGTGGTTACTAATGATAGTTTTATTACCTTCAGTTTGTGTCACGCCATGGAGTTAGTTTCCATTTTAAACTGTAGTCATGCATCAAGGCCGTCATGCATCAAGGCCGTCATGCATCAAGGCCGTCATGCATCACGGACGCTTCACACTCTACATGTTTAATGAACAGTAGGGGGAGATAACTTGTGCACTCTTTGTATGGGAATTAGGTAACTCTTACCTGTCCAACTGTTTACTGCAGCTTTGTTAATGTTATTTGAAGTAAATAGCTTAATTATTTTTTTTTTAAATAGATAATAAAATAATTTTGTCAGACAGTTTAGATAAGAATACATCCAACACGACATTAAGAGTAGCTCAGGTGATGCTGATCATGAAAGAAAATCTAGATCAGACCATGACTAAGACTCAAACATGACTACTGATGTGGCTAAATCTTACAAGAGAATTAAATTGGAAAAATAATAAGATGATTAGGAGAAAAATTTTGATAAAAAGATTCGAACAGTTAAAAGAAAACTTTGGCTATGCAGTTCTTTCAAAACCTACGCTGCATTATGATTATTAAATTAAAATTACCAATTTTTTTAATGAAAACAAATACATAAAAACTCCAGCTTTTTTATTTTATTTATATTTCACTACTTTCGAATCGTGACCGGTATTCATGATGTAGACTAGTGCTAGAGAAGAAAATGAATTGTTACACGATTCTTGTGCTAAGTGAGAAAATGATATGCCAGGAAAATAAAATCACACTTATCTATCCAATATAAATTCGAGACTAAACTGTAACCATGGAAAAGCGTAGGACGCCATAATATTAGTCATAGATGGAGCTAATGTAACACGCAAGGGAGTAAATATTATGTTATACGATACCAGTGCTAAGCAGCATGCATCCACATAACATTTTGCTTAGAATCTTATGGTTACTTTCCCAACTGATTATAAGTAGTTTTTAAACTGATTGTAATTAAAGTGTCACTTGGCTATCGATGTATTCCTCCCCAACATCGTTCACGTTTAGTATGACTTTATCCTATTGCCTGAACTATTATGTCCCATGGCTGTAGCAACATATCGCTTTGGCTGTAAGTAAGTAGTCATATAGAGGTTCAGCTCATGTTAAAGGATACCTCTATTGGTATGAAAATGTATCCAATATCTCCCCGAATGTTGGCCGTCAAGCACCAGGTTATAGAAATAAAGAACAGTGAATTAGTTTGAATGGTTGCTCTGAATCCCTTGGTATCATGGGACCTGAGAGTTGCACTGAATCCCTGGGTGTCATGTGTCCTGGGTGTCATGTGTCCTGGGTGTCATGTGTCCTGGGTGTCATGTGTCCTGGGTTACATGTGTCCTGAGAGTTGAACCGAATTACTGGGTGTCATGTGACCTGAGAGTTGCACTGAATCCCTGGGTGTCATGTGTCCTGAGAGTTGCACTGAATCCCTGGGTGTCATGTGTCCTGGGTGTCATGTGTCCTGGGTGTCATGTGTCCTGGGTGTCAAGTGTCCAGGGTGTCATGTGTCCTGGGTGTCATGTGTCCTGGGTGTCATGTGTCCTGGGTGTCATGTGTCCTGGGTGTCATGTGTCCTGGGTGTCATGTGTCCTGGGCGTCATGTGTCCAGGGTGTCATGTGTCCTGGGTGTCAAGTGTCCAGGGTGTCATGTGTCCTGGGTGTCATGTGTCCTGAGAGTTGCACTGAATCCCTGGGTGTCATATGTCCTGAGAGTTGCACTGAATCCCTGGGTGTCATGTGTCCTGAGAGTTGCACTGAATCCCTGGGTGTCATGTGTCCTGAGAGTTGCACTGAATCCCTGGGTGTCATGTGTCCTGAGTGTCATGTGTCCTGGGCGTCATGTGTCCAGGGTGTTATGTGTCCTGGATGGCATGAGTCCTGGTTGTCATGTCCAGGTCATGTGTCCTGGGTGTCATGTGTCTTGATAATTGCACTGAATTCCTGGATGTCATTTGTCCTAAGAATTGATTGAATCCCTGTGTTTCATGTGTCTTGAGAACTGCACTGAATCCCTGGGTGCCATGTGTCCTGAGAGTTGCACTGGGTGTTCGGTGTCCCCCCTGGAAGAAGTTTACTTGAGATTATTCACCACTTATTCTCTCCCACTCTCTGATCTGTCGTACCTGGCATACCCCGGAAGGAAGCCAAGTTTCTACATTCCATCTCTCACCTCATTTGTCTCACTAAAGACTTGCACCGCATGCAGCCAGCCTATCATTAGATGGCTTGCATCAAACCTGGATTCTCTCTGGTTATTGTTAAACCATCTTTCAACAAAATTTATCCTCGAACCTCACTTAGATATTCATTCCGTTTCAGATCGATATTAGATTTCTATTAAGCTAAAAACTACAAACTATAACGTCGGCGTTTAATGACCAACTATACAACTTCCTTTACAGACAACATCGTTAGTGTTAATGCTAGGTATTGAAAGACCTGTTTAATTAATGGACACACGGTTTATATAATACAACAAAAAGTATCAAAAAAAATAATTCTAAAAACTGTAATTTAAATTTTAGGTGGAAAATAAATAATGAAACTAAATGTACAATGGTTTTATATTTTCAACATTTCTGTAAAAAGCAATACTTTAGTTGAATGATCAATTAGCTGACAAAATTTAAACCCGCTACTCTTTCTTCATTTAACATGGTCATGATAGTATTTGTACATCTCCGCAATGTATCACTACTGAGTATACATCAACCAATTTTTCTACCACTTCATATTAATCATCCAATTATTCGACGATTGTCTACCAAGTATTTGACTACTGTCAACACATCTATCAAATGCTTTTACTACCATCAATAAAAATCCTGCGTTTATTTTAGTACTTAAACAAAAGGGGTCGGACATTTTTTGAGCCTGCTGGAGATTTTGATCTTTATTTTGATATTTTATTTTACGGAATAATAAAATCGATTTCTTTTAATAAAAATCGCCGATGGTCTAGTGACTCAAGTCAAAGTGGTTGTGGAAGTTATAGTCGTAGTGGTTGTGGAAGTTATAGTCGTAGTGGAAGTCGTAGGTCTAGTCTTGGTACTAGCGGTTGTGCAAGGCAGGCTCATAAAGTGATTACGCTTCTCTCTCCTGCTGGTATAATTGATATAATTGAGCGCTAGGCTCAACTAGTTGTCATGCTTGTTTTAGGTGAAGGTAACGACGACATGCGCCCAAGTGATTCATTAATTGGTATCAAATGCGAAGTATGTCTCGTATGGTATAGTTTTATCGTAACGGGGAACAAGTCGTTTAAAATACAGCCTACCACATACCAAACAAAGTACAACCCCAAAGAGGTTTCTTTCTTCTAATGGTGGGTTATTGCAGTGCAGAGTATCGGGATAAACTTTCATAGTTCGATTACTGTCAGTATCCAAAAAAAAAATTGTTTTATCTTTAGTAAGATAAAACAATTTTTGGATACTGTCAGTAATCGAACTCTGTTTGTTATCGCGATACTCTGCAGTGCAGAGTATCGCGATAACATACAGAGTTCGATTACTGACAGTATCCAAAATTGTTTTATCTTACTAAAAAAAACCCACCTCCTCGACAACATCGGTTATAAAAATAGTTCATCGATATTTTAGTGATACTCACATCTAACTATTTGCTTGAGTCAAAAAGTAATATGACCATTGCTGTAGCCGTTAATAGCACCAAAGTTCATAAAGGCGTTCTTGGGGTTTTGGCTGGCTTCCAGTCGGTACGACCATCTGTTCTCGCACATTGTGGCGAACGGTCTGTTGGTGTGTCTGCCCGCATGTGCGTCTGTTTGTGTGTCTGCCAGCGCATTAGTATGTCTGCCTGGTAGTGACAATCAGACTTTGCCAAGGGCAACATGTATGATGCGACTCCATTATTCTTTCATGTGCAATTACTGAACTGTGTGGGGCAGAGCGTCAAACGTGGGGCTGTCCCACTCGACGGGGGTCGTTACCGGGGGTCTCTGGGGGAACATCCAGACGTCACACCGCACCCTATTATTGGAGTGGCTAGTTTTTGGTCAGGCATTATTCATAGCTATTGACCGGCGCAGGGGGTGAGGTGGTCTGAAATATAACAATTCCATTGAAAACAATTGGGCGTCATGGATGAGTGCGAATAAACGCTTTGTTGAGTCCTTTCACTTCCGGGAATAAATGTGTCTGATTTGAAATCATAATTATAACTACAAGTTTTCTTTTTCCAGATCATGACCACCCATGCATGATAAATAAACCATGTGTCATGTGCACATTTTAGTGGCCTATAACACCACATTATAAAGTTGTGAGACTACAGCTGGTTGCATTGAACCGTGTCATAAAATGATTATTTAGCACCACCACTAAAAATTATGCAGCGGGTGTTTTCTGTTGTCAAATTTTATTCATATATTGAATGGCATTATGTTTGCTGATATGTGATCAATTGGCCTAGGGTGGAGGCCTAGGATAGGGACCTAGAATAGGGGCCCATGATGGGTGACACATGATGGGGGCCCATGATGGGGCCTAATATGGAGGCATATCATTGGAGCCTAAGATGGGGACCTATCATTGGGCCTTTGATGGGAGCCTATCAGGGGGGCCTAAGATGGGAACCTTTATCATTGGGGCCTTTGATGGGAGCCTATCAGGGGGGCCTAAGATGGGGACCTATATCATTGGGGCCTTTGATGGGAGCCTATCAGGGGGGCCTAAGATGGGAACCTTTATCATTGGGGCCTTTGATGGGAGCCTATCATGAGGACCTATAATAGAAACGGATTTAAGATTTAGATGCTTACGGGACAGTTGTCTAACAAATAATTTAACAACTTTTTAAACCTTTTTTAAATTTATTTTATAATTTTAAAGTCTAGTACCTAATTGCATATATTTCTGCCGATCATAATCAATAAACCGTTGTTCCAGCAATTTAATGATTTCAATTATTGACAATTATTATTTTTTTACTTTAAAGCAGTTCAAATCTCAGTCATTACAGGGCAAATATTTGATTCAGCTTTTGATGATTTCTGTAAATTTAGTACCAGCGTAGTTTAATCATTGACCGTGACTCATAATGTCTCTATCATATCCGTAACTTTAGTATTAGCGCTGTTTTAATATTGACCCTAACTCATAATGCCTCTATTGCAGCAGCATCCGAGCGATGATCTATTGTGTAGCTATTGACCGTTGGACGTACGACTCGGGTCTTTTGATCCTACTCCATGTTGACAAAACGTGTTCCCTCTCCCGTCTGCTCGCATTTCCACGTGCTTTGTATTAATCATGGCGAAGAGATGGCCGATTGTTTGTCTGATGGGGCCTAATATGGAGGCATATCATTGGAGCCTAAGATGGGGACCTATCATTGGGCCTTTGATGGGAGCCTATCAGGGGGGCCTAAGATGGGAACCTTTATCATTGGGGCCTTTGATGGGAGCCTATCATGAGGACCTATAATAGAAACGGATTTAAGATTTAGATGCTTACGGGACAGTTGTCTAACAAATAATTTAACAACTTTTTAAACCTTTTTTAAATTTATTTTATAATTTTAAAGTCTAGTACCTAATTGCATATATTTCTGCCGATCATAATCAATAAACCGTTGTTCCAGCAATTTAATGATTTCAATTATTGACAATTATTATTTTTTTACTTTAAAGCAGTTCAAATCTCAGTCATTACAGGGCAAATATTTGATTCAGCTTTTGATGATTTCTGTAAATTTAGTACCAGCGTAGTTTAATCATTGACCGTGACTCATAATGTCTCTATCATATCCGTAACTTTAGTATTAGCGCTGTTTTAATATTGACCCTAACTCATAATGCCTCTATTGCAGCAGCATCCGAGCGATGATCTATTGTGTAGCTATTGACCGTTGGACGTACGACTCGGGTCTTTTGATCCTACTCCATGTTGACAAAACGTGTTCCCTCTCCCGTCTGCTCGCATTTCCACGTGCTTTGTATTAATCATGGCGAAGAGATGGCCGATTGTTTGTCTGGCAATCTGCTTGCACTCCTGCACTTTTCCCATTAACCCCTGTGCCCCCGCCCGCTACACTATTCCATGTTTCGCTAAGCGATTGAATTATCTTAATCCACTTCTCCCTCAGTTATTCCCCCTGCACCGGCTGTCAGAGTAATGGGACTTAGTTTTTACCGGTAAACTCCAGGGCCCTGTCGACTCGTGTTTCTGTGTGTTAACCGTGCACCGTAGCCGATAAACTGATCCCACTCTTGAGACGAGTAATCGTACTTTACATGGAATCGTATGTAGCATTATAAAATGTAAGTGTTAGAGTTTTCGAACCGTGCACTGTAGCCGAGACACTGATCCTCCCCTTGAGACGAGTAATCCTTCATTATATGTAATCGAATGTATGGATAGGCCGAGAGGAAAGCTTGATATCCGGGTGGTCCTTGTCTTTACCTCCCATATATCCACGCATGATCGCACATCCTTTACTTCACATGGAAAGTTACAGGTATTTTTTTTTTAAACAGCTACTGATCAATTATGTACTAGACCAAAAAAAGTCCTCGCCATTGAATCATAGAAAGACAAAAGTTAGGTATCTTCTATATATATATATGTATAAGACGCATTTGTTGTTCGTCTGTCTGTCTGTCTGTCTGTCTGTCTGTCTGTCTGTTCCCTAATAACTCAAGATCCAGACAACCCAGTCAAGTGAAATTTAGTAAACGTACACACAATTATATGGGGAAGGTTCTTAAATAGGTTTCGTTCCATAAATTCACACTCATGGGCGTTGGGGGCCCAAAAACTTATTTTTCCTTATTAGAGCTATATAAAAATGAAAATCAACAATTTATCTATTTCTCTAGGAGGCAGAAGCTTGAAATTTTAGGAAATTGTGTAGTACACTTCTGCAGTGGTAACAGGTTAAAAAAATATTTCAATTATCACTTACTGGGAACGGGGGCCCAAATGTAGTTTTTTCCCTTATATGAACTATATATAAAAACTGAAAATCACTAATTACCTTATTTTATGGATAGGTAGAGTATGAAACTTTGGCAAGTTGTTAAGTACGCTAACCCGACGATATTTTGCGAGAAAGAATTTTAAACTTCCCACTCATGGGGAGCCGGGGGCCCATAGCCTATGTAGTTTTTTTTTTGGTACTAATATACGCTATATAAATACTGAAAATCCCCCATATCGACTATTTCCCGTGTAGGTAGAAGAATGAAACTTTGGGAAGTTGTTAAGTACACTCTCCTAATGCTAATTTGAAAAAACAAATTTTAAACTTCCCACTCATTGGGGGCCGGGGGCCCAAATGAAATTTTTTCTCATATTGAAAACTCACTCATCACTAATTCTCAAATTTACCGTGTAGGTAAANCTGACTGTCTGTCTGTCTGTCTGTCTGTCTGTCTGTCTGTCTGTCTGTCCGTCTGTCTGTCTGTCTGTCTGTCTGTTCCCTAATAACTCAAGATCCAGACTACCCAGTCAAGTCAAATTTAGTAAACGTACACACAATTATATGGGGAAGGTTCTTAAATAGGTTTCGTTCCATAAATTCACACTCATGGGCGTTGGGGGCCCAAAAACTTATTTTTCCTTATTTGAGCTTTATAAAAAATGAAAATCAACAATTTTTCTATTTCTCTAGGAGGCAGAAGCTTGAAATTTTAGGAAATTGTGTAGTACACTTCTGCAGTGGTAACAGTGAAAAAAATATTTCAATTATCACTTACTGGGAACGGGGGCCCAAATGTAGTTTTTTCCCTTATATGAACTATATATATAAACTGAAAATCACTAATTACCTTATTTTATGGATAGGTAGAAGTATACAACTTTGGCAAGTTGTTAAGTACGCTAACCCGACGATATTTTGCGAGAAAGAATTTTAAACTTCCCACTCATGGGGAGCCGGGGGCCCATAGCCTATGTAGTTTTTTTTTTGGTACTAATATACGCTATATAAATACTGAAAATCCCCCATATCGACTATTTCCCGTGTAGGTAGAAGAATGAAACTTTGGGAAGTTGTTAAGTACACTCTCCTAATGCTAATTTGAAAAAACAAATTTTAAACTTCCCACTCATTGGGGGCCGGGGGCCCAAATGAAATTTTTTCTCATATTGAAAACTCACTCATCACTAATTCTCAAATTTACCGTGTAGGTAAAACCATAAAACTTTTGGAAATTCTTGAGCATACACTCCCGACAATAATGGCAATCGTTCCCTAAATTCCCACTCCTAAGGGCCGGGGGCCCAAAAACATTTCCCCCCGTTGTTTGAGGTATATAAAATTGAAAATAACTAATTCTTTTATTTCCCGAGTAGGCAGAAGCATGAAATTTTAGGATTATTGTTTAGTACATTTCCTAAATTATCGCAGGCGAAAATATATTTAAATTATCACTTTCTGGGGTCCAGGGGC
>MUZC01000179.1:323067-387204 GCA_002072015.1 Radix auricularia | reverse complement strand
TACTCCAACCTTAGCTACTCCAACCTTAGCTACTAGAACAAATTGTGCTGTTATGAACAGCGAAATTGATAAACTCCAACAGGAGATATCAATACGGATTTTACGTCTTAAACAACCTAAACAACAAATTTGGATTTTTACTAGACGTCAAATCTCTTCTAGCTGAAACAACAGTCGATACGCTTCATTAAAATTGCTTAGATTTGGCTAATTTCTACGAATTGTGTACAGAAATCAAAGACTAAAAAATGATGCTCAGTACCCGGACTCAAGTTCTACCGGAAACTACTTTGGATCTTCTCGATTTTATTGTTTCATATGGAGATGACGTATTTCCGAATCTGCGCATTTCACTTCAAATACTTCTAAAAATTGCTGTTTTAAAAGCTGTGAGCGGTCCTTCAGCAAAGTAAACCTTATTTTGTCTTAATTACGTGCTTCAATACATCAAGATCGTCTGGATGATCTTGCACTCCTTAGCATTGAAAGAGAACACTTGAGAATATCAATTTTAACAGCGAGATTTACGACATTCAAATCAAGGAAGATCAATTTATTTTAGATTATGTCTATTTGAGTCATGTATAATTAGTAGAGTATTTGTTTTTCAAATAAATTGTTTATAATCGTATAGAGAATTATTAGTCTGTATTGTATTTCATTAAAATATCATTTGCTTCAAAAAAATGAACCATATAAACCGTAAAATTTCAAATTTTTCTTGGGGGCTCAGTGAGCCCCCAGAATTTTTCGGTCCGTCAAGGGGCGCAGAATTTGTGTCTTGCCCCCGGGCGCACATGACCCTAGCTACGCCACTGTACTCCACAATAGGGCAACACCAATTTATATACTCCACAATAGATCAACTGCAACTTATCGTCATAGATCTCTACTCCACAATTGGGCAACTATAACTTATTTGTTTATATGTTCTTTACTATACTTAATACTTCAATGGACTTTTACTTTCAAGTTGGTTTTTTGATAAATTACAACCCAATATGTATAGTTTATTTGAGTGGGAAAGGAAAAATCTCAATATGGAGTTAAATTATCATTAACTTAAAAATTTTGAGCTTTTTTAATTCACTTTTTAAAGTTATCTTACAGGTTCCTCCAAGGTTTTCCACTTCCAAATTAGAGTAGGAGCCTCAGACTTGGCAGCAATATTTGTATATTTCCCCTTAAAATTATTGGCGGTTTTAAAACTGTTTTTCAATTCTCAGCTTTCCAATCTCATATTGTGGAGGGAGAGAACATGAGGGGGGAAATGATTTTGTTTATTATCATTGAAAATAGTTTACTTAGCTAAAACCCAGCACTTGGAAAGCAAATTCCTTTTTCAAAATATCGGTGTTGAAAATATATTTCGTAAAAGAAGTTTTAAGTAGATCAACATGGATCACGAAGTAATTATTTTTTTATTCTCTGTATAGAGATGAGTTGGGTCTTATTATAAATTGGTTTGGCAGCTGTTCATTTTCGGAATAAATGCGTATACTCCAAAGAAAATATGTTTATCCATAATTAAACCAGACATATCATAAGACCCAAGCTTAAACAGGGAGACATATAAGCCGGTCTATATCAGCAAATATCAACATCCGCGATTTTAACATCAGCCGTTTCAATTCAAGCAGTCCAACCTTAGCTAATCCAGCCTTACCTACTCCAACCTTAGCTACTCAAACCTTAGCTACTCCAACCTTACCTACTCCAACCTTAGCTACTCTACTCTTAGCTACTCCAACCTTAGCTACTCCAACCCTAGTTACTCAAACCTTAGCTACTCAAACCTTAGCTAATCCAGCCTTACCTACTCCAACCTTAGCTACTCCAACCTTACCTACCCCAACCTTAGCTACTCCAACCTTAGCTACTCCAACCTTAGCTACTCCAACCTTAGCTACTCAAACCTTAGCTACTCCAACCTTAGCTAATCCAGCCTTACCTACTCCAACCTTAGCTACTCAAACCTTACCTACTCCAACCTTAGCTACTCAAACCTTAGCTACTCCAACCTTAGCTATTCCAACCTTAGTTACTCCAACCTTAGCTACTCCAACCTTAGCTACTCAAACCTTAGCTATTTCAACCTTAGCTACTTCAACCTTAGCTACTCCAACCGGACCTAATCCAACCTTATTTACTCCAACCTTAGCTACTCCAACCTTAGCTACTCCAACCTTAGCTACTCCAACCTTAGCTACTCCAACCTTAGTTACTCCAACCTTAGCTACTCCAACCTTAGCTATTTCAACCTTAGCTACTTCAACCTTAGCTACTCCAACCGGACCTAATCCAAACTTAGTTACTCCAACCTTTTCTACTCCAACCTTAGCTACTCCAACCTTAGCTACTAGAACAAATTGTGGTAAATATGAGTAAAGAAACTAAAATAACCTGGCAAATAAATTTAGCCTGGTCTTTGTTATCATTGCATAGAATGTTATAAATGTACGACCTGACAAATACTTGAGCAACTTGTAAATGTTAAGGAACAGTTACAGAGTGACTCTGTTTTCAGAAGAGAAAATATTTTTAGAGGATATACTGTAATTTCAGGGGACGAAAATCTCTCTAGAGTAGTGGGACTGGATGGTTTTGCTCTCGTAGTTGTGAACTTAAAAAAGTAGATATTTTGTTCTAATTGTAGATACTGTATTTTACTGGAGATAAGGGGCCGTCCATCAATTACGTCACGCACCTAGGGGGACGGGGGTAGGGGTCCCAACATTTGACCATACGTGACGAGGGGGAGGAGGGAGTTTAAGAATTGTGACGTCACGTCAAAACAGCCACTTTAAATAAAACATTTAAAAGGGGGGGGGGGGTCACAGCTTTGTGACTTCTTATTGGAGGTGGTCCAAGTTTTTGTGACGAAGTTTGGTCGGGGGGGGGTAAACATCAGCCAAAATTGCGTGACGTCATTTATGGACGGCCCTATACTGTGTTTTACTGGTGAGACTTTGTTTAACTGGTGTCACTGTGTTTTACTGGAGGGATTGTAGTACTGGGGAGACTGTGTGTCACTGGTGATACTGTGTGTTACTGGTGAGACTGTGTGTTACTGGTGGGATTGTGTGTTACTGATGAGATTGTGTGTTACTGGTGAGACTGTGTTTTACTGGTGAGATTGTGTTTTACTGGAGGGACAGTGTTACTGGTGAGACTGTGTGTTACTTGTGAGACTGTGTGTTACTGGTGAGATTGTGTTTTACTGGTGAGATTGTGTGTTACTGGTGAGACTGTGTGTTACTGGTGAGACTGTGTGTTACTGGTGAGACTGTGTGTTACTGGTGAGATTGTGTTTTACTGGAGAGACAGTGTTACTTGTGAGACTGTGTTTTACTAGAGGGACAGTGTTACTGGTGAGATTGTGTGTTACTGGTGAGACTGTGTGTTACTGGTGAGACTGTGTTTTACTGGAGGGACAGTGTTACTGGTGAGATTGTGTTTTACTGGAGGGACAGTGTTACTGGTGAGACTGTGTGTTACTGGTGAGACTGTGTGTTACTGGTGAGACTGTGTGTTACTGGTGAGACAGTGTGTTACTGGTGAGACTGTGTGTTACTGGAGGGACAGTGTTACTGGAGGGACAGTGTTACTGGTGAGACTGTGTGTTACTGGTGAGACTGTGTGTTACTGATGAGATTGTGTTTTACTGGAGGGACAGTGTTACTGGTGAGACTGTGTTTTACTGATAAGTTTGTGTGTTACTGGTCAGACTTTTTTTTACTGGGTTTACGTTGTTTTACTGGTAAGACTGTTTTTTACTGGTAATACTGTGTTTTACAGTTAAGACTGTGTTTATCTGGTATGAATGTGTTTTACTGGTGAGATTGTTTTTTACTGGTAAGACTGTGTTTTACTGGTGAGTCTTTATTTTACTGGTAAGATTGTATGTTACAGGTAAGATTGTTTTTTTACTGGTAAGACTGGTTTTTACTGGTAAGACTGTGTTTTACTGGTAAGTCTGTTTTTTACTGGTAAGTCTGTTTTTTACTGGTAAGAATGTTTTTACTGGTAAGATTGTGTTTTACTGGTAAGATTGCGTTTTACTGGTGAGATTGCGTTTTACTGGTGAGATTGCATTTTACTGGTGAGATTGCGTTTTACTGGTGAGATTGTGTTTTATTGTTGAGACTGTGTTGTGAGACTGTGTTTTACTGATAAGGTTGTGTTTTACTGATAAGACTGTATGTTTTACTGATAAGACTGGGTTTTACTGATAAGACTGTATGTTTTACTGATAAGAATGTGTTTTACTGATAAGAATGTGTTTTACTGATAAGAATGTGTTTTACTGATAAGACTGTATGTTTTACTGATAAGACTGTGTTTTACTGATAAGACTGTGTTTTACTGATAAGAATGTGTTTTACTGATAAGAATGTGTTTTACTGATAAGACTGTATGTTTTACTGATAAGAATGTGTTTTACTGATAAGACTGTATGTTTTACTGATAAGAATGTGTTTTACTGATAAGACTATGTTTTACTGATAAGACTGTGTTTTACTGATAAGACTGTGTTTTACTGATAAGAATGTGTTTTACTGATAAGACTGTATGTTTTACTGATAAGAATGTGTTTTACTGATAAGACTGTATGTTTTACTGATAAGAATGTGTTTTACTGATAAGAATGTGTTTTACTGATAAGAAGTGTTTTACTGATAAGAATGTGTTTTACTGGTCATACCGTTTTAGTGAGCTGATTTTTGTCCTGTTTAATATTTCAAAAGCCAGGCTCAGTTTTCAAAGACTTGATTAGGGCGAGATGTGAGTTGAGTAACATTACACCAGGGTTGACGTAGCATTCAATCGTACAAACAATTTTATACACATCCTATTAAAAGTTGTCTCTACATGCACTATGTACCAAGGTGCTAATTATGTTTATTTGTTACATGCACACACACCTTTAAGCTGAACCTTTTAAGGATAATTTTCGAAATTGATAGATTTCCTGACGGCAAACCTAAATTTTACTAGTAATTTTTAGAATCTCATTTGGCTCAGTTATGGGGTCTCTTAAACTTAAATCAGACGCTACATAACCAATGATAATTATCGTTATATAGGGACCAACCGGAAACCGCTCCAGTCATTCGCCTTGGCGGATATCGGGTTTTTAATAACTATTCGCCTCGACAAGTAGAACCCACGCAATAGCAAAATGCCAAATATAATAATAATAAAATGATAATTTATATAGCGCTGTATCCCAGCTAGGAGCCGGGCTCACGGTGCTTTGCATGGAGATAACAATACATATATAATTAAATAAATATTCATATGATTCTAACTACATAAATGACAATACATAGTACATTAGCTACGTTAATCATTTAAAAAATGTTGTTTCATTAATTTTCAAAATAATGTTTTTAAATACCTTTTAAAAAATACAATTTTGGAATTCTATAAATTATAAATGTCAAGATTAGTATATTTAATTTACAAATTATTAAAATTAGAACATATGTAACCAAATTATAGTAATTAATCATTTGAAATTATAACCATATCAAAATCAAATTAATAAAATAATTTTCTACTACAATTTCGTTTTTACTTCTAGTGATTAGCGCCACGCCGCTATTTTTAAAAATCCTTTATATTAACTTGTGTTGTCTGAGCCCGTGCGACCGACCAACCGTGCGTGCGTGCGTGCTTGCCGAAAAAAACTTTAAATTAAAATTTAAACGTTTTAAATATCGAATAATATAATAAAATTAATTCAAATTTAAGTACATAAATTAACTAAAAATAGCAGCGATTAAGAGCAACAAAGTAAATAAGTAAGATAATAACAAGAGAAACCAAATTTACAAGTAATATATAAGGAATTTCTTTATTTAAATTAATCATTTTAATAAAGTAAAAGTCCCTTCTTCTGGCCATAATTATAATATCATTGCACTTTGCATGAAGAGTGTAGACAGTTGTAAAGTAAACATTAAAAAATAAAGTCAATAATAATTATTAAACGAAATTGAATGCCTAAAATTGAATCTTATTTGTAGAAAAAGTGAAAGCTACAAGGCGGTTATAGTTTTGCTAAGTAAAGCAATCGCTAATCGCTTTCAAAACCGACATTAATTCGAATTTCCGATTTACGTTTAACAACCCTACTACTCGGATTCGTACCCGGATCCGACTAATTGTACATCGATCTATTCGGATTTGGTAACCGGTAGAAAAGTTTTACCCGTTTGGTCCCTATTGTTATACCTATATGTACCTGATATAAAATACCTTCAGTGAAGAATAATTTAATTAGATCTCAATCTGTGAGCTGATTCTCTTCTCATATTCACGCTATATTTTGTTATGAATTTGGCACTCGAATACACATACACATATTTCTCTTCAATTAAAATTTCATAACCCCTTCAAATTAAAATGTTAATGATAGATTTTATTTGCAAAATAAAATCATTAAAGGTAAAATTTGTAGAGACTTTAAAAAATACGGCACTTAATTTCTGCATAAGAATTACACAATAAATAAATTCTAGACATGTTGACGTTATCGTCTAAATTCCCAAACTGGACGATATCTATGAGTCAAACTTTGAGTGGACGCTATCTATGAGTCAAACTTTGAGTGGACGCTATCTATGAGTCAAACTTTGAGTGGACGCTATCTATGAGTCAAACTTTGAAAACCTCACAAATAAATTACAAGCTTTTAATTCCTGAACTTTTATGATGGTTTTAGTTTTAACCAATTCTCGAATTTGTTAAGGATTTCGCTACAATTACAGCACCAGATAATGTTTGAAAAGACAGACAATTCTACGATTGGCTTAGGTATAGAGTATAGACTTTGGTCTCACAATGAGAACCGTTGAAATAAAGCTTCCTAAAATAAATTGATGAAGATTAAAAGTAGCTGGGTCACTTTTCATTAAGCAAAAGGCAAAATGGTCACGTTAAGGCTAATTAAGAAACTCCTCTCATTCATTAAGAGTTTAAATTAGTTTGATTAGCCCCAAATCACGGGGTAACTCCATAAAGGGGGGCAACTTTTTTTTTTTAAATAAAAATTTATCGTGAAAATACTCCAAGCAAGTCTGTTGTTACTTTCAGTAGTCTATAAAACAGTTGTTTTGTTGTTGATTTGTTTTCAATGTTTTCACTACAATAGCAAAATTTTATAGTTCTTAATCTCTGTCCATATCGGTGTTTGATTTCGGCCAGTAACTTTATGTTGAAATGCTCTTCTCACTCTCTTTCTTTACGTGAATTTAATTTGTGTACTGTTGCGAGTTATTGTATCAAAGGAATAAGCTTTAAACGACGTCATTATTTATAATGAGCTTGTCTTTAGATTTTTGTGGTATTAACAACCACGTTGGCGTTGAGAAATTGACAAAACATAGGATTACAGGGAGCAAACACAGGAGGTGAAATCAGAGAGCGGGGGAAGGATGTTATTGGTAGACTTAGTGATGTAGCTATTCTAAATCCAATTCCTTAGGGCGAGCTGCAAACACTGCACTCTTGCAGGCATCTAAATATCGTGTTCCACACCCACTAACATTGGGCCCCCACCAATCAACAGATCTACATACCATGGTGGGTCCCCAATAACACACGAATATACATACCATCTTGACCCCCCCTAACCCACTGATCTACAAACCATGTTGTCCTCCATTAAGACATGAATATATAAACCATGTTGGGCCCTCCAATAAAAAAACTGATGTACATACCATGCTGGGCCCCCACTAACACACCAATCTACATACTATTTTGGACCCCACTAATACAACAATATACATAACATGTTCGGCCCCCCACTAAAACACGGAACTACATGCCATGTTGGGCCCCAACTAACACACTGATCTACATACCATGTTGGTCCCTTATTAACACATGAATATACAAACCATGTTGGGCCCCCACTAAGACACAAATCTACATACTATGTTGGGCCCCCACTAACACACGAATATAATACCATGTTGGGCCCCTCACTAATACACGGATCTACATAACGTGATGGGCCTCCAACTCACACAGTTGTACATTTCTAGCGAGATGATGAATGTTATGTTATTGCCAAATCTGGACTTTGAGGATTCAATTAAGCGTAGCAGATTTTGTTGTTGGTTCAAGACACGTGATCAAAGTATTGATTATTCTGTTTTCTTTATGTGTGTATAGTGTGTGTAAAGTGTGTATATATATAATATATATGAGAGGGTTTACAATAGTTCTATGATAAGGGCTTGCAGTGAGATATCAGGGACTGGAGATCGGAAGGTACGAGGCAATGAGAAACAATAAAGAAGCATAAGCTGTTCATTTTAGAAGCTTGTTCAATTATCTGACATGAATGAACAGCCCCTGTAATGTGCAGCAATAACATGAAAATGTATGCGCATTAAGTCTTGATTTGACAAATGCTTAACGTCTCAATTCCCTTAAAAGATCCTATTTAAAAACGATTTTTTACTAGCATGTCTCGCCCCTCCACCCATAGTTATATTATCTACTAGCAGACCCGTTGTTCGTTGCAACGATCTCAGTAAAACGGAATAAATTCAAAGAAACCAATGAGTGGTACGTTTTAAAAACAATTATGCCAGAAACAAATAAAGATCGTTTATAACTGAATAGGGAATAAAATCTTAAACGATTATGAACAAGGACATTGTGGGCCCCCGGCACCGATTGAATGACAGTTAGGAGTTCAGTACCCTATATGATTTTAATATTGGCTATCAGGTTTTTATATACTAAGTTTTTTAAGATCCATCTATTTACACAGTAGCTAATGCTCAAACTAATTTTTATGTATCTCATATAAGCAAAAAATCATATCATGTTTAGCCTGGTCCCTTTTTGGACTCAGGACGTGTTAGCGCATTTTCGTATTATGTATCAGTACTTATGTTAGATATCAGCATTATGTAGTTATCAGTAATTGTTTTTAGATTTTAGACATATTTTTATGAATTTTCTTGTGTAATGAATATACCTGAAAAACAATTTATTTAAAAGTCATTTCTTTGCATTTAATTTTTTTTTATTTTCTCTTTAATCTAACAACAAGTGGTTTGTGGTCACTGAAATAGGACTCATAAATGAAACATTCTAAATTGTAATCAGCTAATTGCCCAAATACTCCGTCAATTGTTGTTTGATAGATCGTGGTTGCCAATCTTGGTGAAAGTAGTTGAATGTTGAAGCTTGTTTCGAAAAAGTTTTCAATTTCTGCCCCTGGGCCGCTAAGATCTTGATTGAAGTCACCACAAATGTCACAACGATCATTTTGGTGAAAAATGGATTTTTGTGGTTATGTGGCACTTCCAGACGGTCGACCTGCCACTGGAAGTAGTCAGAAATGATCAGCACAAAATTTTGAACATTTTAGTGAAATAAAATAAAAAAATTCAATTCTCGAAAATGCGCTAAAAAATTTTGTATGGAAAATGAGGTCATATGGCACTTCCAGGAGCTCTACTGCCACTACAAGAGGTCGGATCGAGTAACTGAGTGTTGATGCACAAATGGCAGGTCAGGACATACAAAAAACATATATACATTATGGGTCTAGGACTTATGGATGCTGAGATCTATGGTGATGACAGACGGACGGACGGACAGACGGACAAAACGGATACAATAGCGCATTTCTACTTCTCGAAAATGCGCTAAAAACAACATTATGGGCTCACAGAGCCACAAGAGTATTAAAATTTTAAAAATGAATTAGCCAGTTACCATCCCGGAGGCATACTCAACAATGTATTAAAGTTCCATTGTGATCGAATGAATGGTTTAGTCAGCTATAAAGGACAAACATACATACTTTGAGATATATATATATATATATATANTTAGATAACTGTATGAACTAATCGACAGGCGGCCGATACCCTGACTCCGTGAAACTCATCATAGATAAAATATAAAAATATAGATGGCAACTTAATAGAGAAATGAAAAGATACCTGCATCACGGTTTAAACCAACGGTTGTTTTTGTGTTGTTGTTTTTTTTGGTTGTGTTTTTTGTTTTGTTGTATTTTTGTTAACGCTGTTGTTTACTTTTTTTTTTGTTAGCCCATTAAAGATAATGCTTAGAATCACGCTTTGTTAATTAATGTCTAAAGTTAAAAAAAAACGCTATTTGATGTTTTCACGGTACTGACTAGCCTCGTGCTATTAACACAAATAATATCCCATTTTTTCATTTAGCCCTCTACAGGGAAAAATGAAGCCTATTATAAATTCATTGTGAAACAGTTGGCCGTTATGTTTCCCCTTAATTTCAGCCAACGCCAATCAGGCAACACTAATATTTGTCAAAAGGCAATTACCGACAACATATCCGAGTTAAAAAAACAACAACTTTGACTTCTCTTTTAGGGTTATCGGTACACCTACAGGCGCAGATGTAATCTAGAAGTACGCCGTTCTTACTGACAATTAGCTCCAATGTGTTTTCAGTCGATCTAAGCCGTGATCTATGACAACAGCTGACAGCTACTTGTCTCCTGTCGCAGTTTTCCCCAAACCAAGAACTTTCTAGGAGAACTAAATAAAGATCAGAGGGCCCGACTTTTCATCAATAATTAAATGGGGTGTTATGGGTAGGAAAGAGAAGGTACTATTTGGTTCTAACATTTCATTCTGTACTTAACGTGAGATGTTGATGTTATTTTCTAAGTTTTGTGATGAGGTTTGAGCTTCTATTTTTGTGTTTGATACGATGCTCTAATTTTTGTTAAACCATGGAAATTCCTGGGGCCAACAAGGGTATACAAAAAAAAAAAACAACAACAAAAAATGCTTTAAAAAATGTCACATAATAATCAAAGTTAAAAATACGCAAAGACCAGATTCTCAGTGTCATAGAATATAATACCTCAATACTAATCCCAGTCTATTAAATAATGTGGTTTAGATGTCCTAACCGACATCAACGATTCAATTAGCCGATGAATAGAAAAATTCATTTTTCTTATCTAACTATTCAAATAAAATGAAACATTCATCGTACGGAATAAAAACAGACTATTAGCAAACATATCTACTGAGCTTTGCTAGTAGATAGTCACCTGAGTGGATTTAATGATTTCTTTAAGACTTAAAAAAATATGTAGCTTGTTAAGAGGGCCTAACTTTATTTAATGCTTTCAGCAGTGAGGAAAAGCAAACAATAAAGAGCCTAGGCAAAATATCAGTAGCTCTAACTCATGAACTTCTGTCACTAGCTATCACCAACCAACTTCTGTCACTAGCTATCACCAACCAACTTCTGTCACTAGATATCACCAACCAACTTCTGTCACTAGATATCACCAACCAACTTCTGTCACTAGATATCACCTACCAACTTTAGATGACCTTCTGTCAGTGGATCTCACAAAAACTTAGATGACCTTCTGTGAGCAGATCTAACCAAAAAACTTTAGATTATCTAGTGCCACTATATTTCACCAACCAACGTTCATTTGACCTTCTATCTATACAACTAACCAACTTTCAGTAGGCGCGTAATCAATAAATCTCAATAACCGATTTACTGGAAATTAGGAAATGGTGAGAAAGAAATAAAAACACCATCAATTAAGCAAAAATTAAAGATAATAAATAACACGAGGAATTGTAGAAATGAGAACATGTTACAAATAAAAATGTAAAATATTTAATACGTAGAGCTATGAAAATGGAAATTTTTTGTTTAATGTATTGTGCTGTAAAGTAATTCAAATTTTTAAAATTATTGTGCTGTTATGTAATTTAACGTTTTAATGTATTGTGCTGTAAAGTAATCCAATGCACTCATAACTGATGGCACATTTCACGTAACTTGAAACCTATCAGATTAGATTATATCGATTTTATATTATAGGATATAGAGAGTGATTATTTTTTAATTTAGAAAATAACAACATTTGATGGAAGGAATTGGGATTCAAACCCATTTTTTGGGAAACTAATTGAAGTATCCCTCTCCACACCAAAAAGTGTCAACTGCTAAAAGTAACAATGAAAAAGAAACAAATAAATTCAAAATATTTTATTTAAGGAAAAGAACTATTCAAAACTAAACTAGGAGTAATAATAAATGAGAAATTGTTATGGAATACCCTTATCATTGAAATAATACAAAGATCAATCAAAACGTTCGGCTTTATAAAAAGAAATTTTACAGATGTAATAAAAATCTATATAACGAAATTACTCTTTCACTTTGGTGAGACCTATGCAAGAATATGTGTCTTCTGTAACCAAAGAAAAAATGGATAAACTAGAAAAATATCAACAAAAAAAGTTCCCAAATTCATTAATGGAGAATATTGAAAGCTGACAAGAATTACACCATTAGTTAAATCATTAAACCTTGAAATAGTAGAGGATATAAGAATAAGGAGCAAAGTAGTAATAATACATAAGCCATTTAATTACTAATTTGGAATACAACTTAAACATAACTTAATACAGCCCTCAGACATTGGGATACAAATAATTTTCTTATTACTTATGCAAAAATAAACACACAAATTCTCCTTCTTTGCGTCCGGAATTCTGGCGTGGAACGGGTTCACTGAGGAAACTAGCAATAGCATCACTGTATCAACATTTAAAGCTCTAATACAAATTTAAGACTAGACATAAACCATGGATAAGAGTAAGATGCAATAATATTATGTATGGAAGGAACATCTGTAACAGAGAAGATATAAGATAGTGGATACCTCCACTTGTGTGCCCATAACTTTACTGTGGCTCCGCCCATTTCGATTTCTCCATGTTCACGTTTTGTATTCATTAACATTATTTAAATTAGTTGAGTTTTATACTCTGAATATTTTCAACTCTCTCAATTAATAGTATCATCTTCCTACCCATGTTTATTTAGCCCTGAAAACAAAACAAAAATTATGAAAGCGGAAATTAACACGCAAAACCATTTCCCTCACTTTTTCTCCGAAACTATATTTTTTCCTACTTGGGGGTGTTCGTTTCAATGGATATTTAATCTGTTTATTAAATCATCAAACGTGACGTGATCATATTTCTGTTAATAATAATGTTTACCCACCATTTTCTTTATTTGCTTATGTAAATTATTTAATTGTACGTCCACAGTAAGATTCAATCCTGGGGTATACTTTATGTGCTGTTATGTTTATTTTAGAGGCCGTAGGTGTTTCCATAAATGTTTTAAATTAATCAGGTGAAAAAAATAATTGATTAATCGATTAATTTCGAATAATTAAATTTTTATAACACTTGTTTAGTTCCCGTTAAGTTGCGATTCATTATTTCGCGAAATCGGTTAAGTCGCGGTATTTCCATCGCCCCAAAATTTTGTTACGTAACACAGCTAATTCGTTCAGCTATGCAAGAAATGAGGGAAAAAAACTTTTTGTTTATGTATAATAATAATAATACGAGGGAAAATATGTAAGTAAAAAAATATGAATTCTTTTTATAAATTGGAGAAAAAAATAAATATAAGAAATATTTTCTTAAATTTTAATGAAATTTTAATCGATCAAATAACGCAAAATATAAAATAATATATAATATAATATATAAAATAATATAAAACATAAAATAAAGCAATTTAAAAATTTATTGATTAAACGATTAATTCATGGTTAATTTCCGCAGCCCTTCTTTTTATGCTTTCTGTGTTGAGCAGCTTTAAATCTTTGTAATATGTCATCCTTTATGCGCTGAGTTGTAGTCTAGTTCATATCCTGTGTCTTGTATGTTCGCAGTCAACCAGCTGCCACACATTCGAACATTCATGGTCTTTCCTGTGAGCACTCACTTCCGCTCTATGACCCTATTACTCTTCAGAAAAATAGATTTCTGTCGGTTGTGTTTATTTGTAGAGAAGCTGTAAATCTCCAGAGAGTATTCCTACTCCACTTCTGCCAGATATGAGGAACTAAGGGCAGACTTTAGACCAACAGCGTGCCTGCTACCTGAACTCACTGGCATTCTCACAACATGCATCTATGCACATCTCGTCATAGGTCTTAAACGTTTAGGCGAGATTAACAGATAGAGTGAATGAGATGAATAGTCGAGAAATAGCTGTTCAATAAAAACGTGGGCAGTCAAGATTGGCCATAACAGCAACACTTGGGCTTGATGGCCATGCCTAAAATAACAACTAGTCGTAATTGACTAACATACAAAACCTTGTTTTCATTGTCCCACATAACTACACTGTTTTCATTGTCACAAAAAAATAACAATTGCTTTCATTGACCAACATAACAACACTCTTTGTTATTGTTCCAAATAACAACACTTGTCATTCGCCCAAATAATGACACTTGTCATTAGCCCAAATAAAACATTTGTCAGTGGCCCAAATAACATTACTTGTCATTCGCCCAAATAACAACACTTGTCATTGGCCCAAATAACAACACTTGTCATTGGCCCAAATAACAACGCTTGTCGTTGGCCCAAATAACAACACTTGTCATTGGCCCAAATAACAACATTTGTCATTGGCCCAAATAACAACACTTGTCATTGGCCCAAATAACAACACTTGTCATTAGCCCAAATAAAACATTTGTCAGTGGCCCAAATAACATTACTTGTCATTCGCCCAAATAACAACACTTGTCATTGGCCCAAATAACATCACTCTTTGTCATTGGCCTAAAACAATATTTGTCATTGGCCCAAATAACAACACTTGTCATTGGCCCAAATAACAACGCTTGTCGTTGGCCCAAATAACAACACTAGTCATTGTCCCAAATAACTACAGTTCAATCAATCACGTACAGCACAAATGTGTATTAATGAAAACATAACTTCTCGTACAAACCTTCACGCGGGCAATGACTGCTAATATAGGACACATGTCAATTGTAGGACAGTGGAAAAGGGGGCAATGACTGCTAATATAGGACACATGTCAACTGTAGGACAGTGGAAAAGGGGGCAATGACTGCTAATATAGGACACACGTCAATTGTAGGACAGTGGAAAAGGGGGCAATGACTGCTAATATAGGACACGCGTCAATTGTAGGACAGTGGAAAAGGGGGCAATGACCGCTAATATAGGACACACGTCAATTGTAGGACAGTGGAAAGGGGGGCAAAGCTTCATAACTTATTTATCAGCATTGACACGGAAGAAATGTTCTTGCACAAAAACAACTGCAGCATTGTTTGACATATCGATTAGTTGCCGATCAACATCCCTTACAAGTTTCTGGAAACAAAATGAAGACACGGTCCGTGCCAACGTTTCATCACTGCTATCCGAAGTAACACAAATGACATCTTAAATGGAGCCGGTCTCTCTCCTTCAGGCGAAGATCGACTCTGGCCGCGTAGTGAAGCGGAGGAAATCATGTTTCCATCAGTGTTGAAACAACAAATGGTTTGACAATTATCCGCCTAGGTGCTGGCATTGTTTATGGCGGGCGGTGAGTTTCTTACCTGTCCTAATTCTGGTTTTAGGTTAGTCATGTCGAAGAAGATTATTAGAATACTGACATCAGGGAATGTGGTATAGTTTAACTGTGTGGAGTCTGACCACTAAGATATGTGTGATAATGACACAGTTAGTCACCCAAATGACCAGGAGGGTCATGAAACAGTGTATCATTGCCATAAAATGAGGGGTGAGACTGCAATCAGGCTTATAAAAAAAGTAAATAAAAAAGACGTAAACAGGGTAAGGGTTAGCCTGACATGACGTAATAAAACAGCGAACGTTTCGGCAAAGAGCCTTTTTCAACGGGCATACAATACACAAATAAAACGAATATAAAAAATAAAAACTTAGCTGCGACGAAATCCAAAGAGTCAATCCTAACTTTCATTGACTCTTTGGATTTCACCGCAGTTAAGTTTTATTTTTTATATTCGTCTTCGCTGTTTTGTTACGTCTTGTCAGGGTAACCCTTACCCTGTTTACGTCTGTTCCAGTTACACTATCATTGCCACATCTAATTGTATTTCGTCTCATAACTCCATTGAGGGTTTAAACCATTTGTACGTACAATTTAGTAAATTAGCATTTCTTCACAAGTTCCAACAAAATTATTTTCTTCAACAGTGTGTTAACAGTTTTGTCTTTCATCTTTTTCCTTTAAAAAAAAGTTCACATAGTTCACACATCTGCAAATAATGATTGATAACATTGCTAAGTGTCTGACATCCTCCATATTTGTGTTCAAACATTGAGACTTACTGCCCTTGGCCCGTTGACAGGTTTCCGTGTGGGGGAGGGCAGTGGTGTGAAGATTTCATTCGTCAAGTGAGTTCTGTAAGCACGCCCCACCCCCACCCCCACCCCTTTCCATCAAATAGAGAAAGCGAATTCCAGTGTTTCCCTCTACAACAATAGTAAATAAGATTCAACTTTTTGCTGGTTTCTTCATTTTAAGTCTGTTCATTTCTTGTTGCTTTTTTATATTAGTCTGTATGGTTGGCTGTTCATTTTTTATAGCTTCATAAGCGACTTCATATTTTTAAATCCTTTATGTTAACTAGTGACGTCTGCTTGATTGCTTGATGCCTTGCTTGTTTGCAGGAAAAAACTTTGGATCTATTTTAACCCACTTCCTCAAATGCTAGCGAGCTAAAAAAAAAATTCAGGCCGACGATAAAAATGATATTTCAAAATTTTAGGTAGATCGAATGTACTGTAATTAAATTAATGAATTTTTAGATTATCTCTATTTATATCTTTGTAGCACGTAAATTTTTGTGCTAGAGTGTCGCGGTGCGTATTATATCGAACAACCTTTGTATATTTTCCTGTCGCGCGGTGCGGTGCGTATTATATTAACGATATTTTTCTTAAAAATATATTATATAGTCCCGATCTGTAAATGTAAATGCTATTAACTGCTAGTCTGTCTCGCGGTGCACACTATATTAAACAGGTTTTCATAACCCTTTTCCCGCGATCAAATCGAGCTGAATTTTAACTGGCAGACTGTATTTGTTTGTTTAAAATATAAATCCTTTACTTTACACATGAGATATAGATCTAACTATAATTTTTGTATTTTTGGATTGTCATGTGATGCGTATTATAATGAACATACTTTTAGTTAGCCTCGTAAATAAAGGATTTATAGTCAAAAACTTTGTTTTTTACGCTTTTTTCTTAAATTGACTGTTCTTTGCTAGTTGCTTCATTTACTAGTCAACATGTCTGATCACTGACTGCTTCTTTAGAGATTGGTTTTTGTATTAATAGTACCTATAAATGAAGGTACATTTCCAAGTTTTAATAGAAAGACTTTTTAAAAATGAGACTTAAATAATTAACTTTATTCACATAGTAACTTAGTGTTTCTGAATGGTGAGACCCGTTAGGGGAGAAAACAATGAACGGATTCTAGTAAAATATTCTGATAAATGGAGTATAGTGAGTGGTGGAACATGCAGGTAAGGCGCCCTCCATAAATTAAGTCACGCTCCAGGGTTGGTGTAAGTCAGTGTGACTTATGTTACAAGGTGAAGGAGGGATGTCAGGACATGTTTTATATTAAATTTTATTAAGCTCGTTAACAAAAAAAAATTGTTCGAACGTATGACGTACTTTAGGTGGGGGGGGGGGGGGGGATAATCTGAGATTTGTGACGGAACAGGGGGAGTTAAAATTGTCAATAGCGTGACGTAGATAATGGACGGCCCCTACAGGGAACATGGTGGAACACTGAGGTATAGGTAATTTGGTGGGATAGTTGCTGGAGTAGAATTTAATAATAATGCACCGTAATATGATGGTATAATTAGTTAAAGTAAAGGAATATTGAGGAAAAGTTAAGTAAGCCTGGCTCCTTGCTGGGATACAGCGCTAAATAAATTATCATTTTATTATTATTATTATTATTAAGAGACTTTTGGTGTGCATCTTTTTTCAATTGTTTCTTTTGTAGGGTTATCCCCGTTCCCTGCTCTCACGCACCCAAACAATAACAATAAAAAATCATGTTAAGCCTGGTCCCTTTTGGAACTCAGGACGTGTTAGCGCATTTTCGTATTATGTATCAGTACTTATGTTAGATATCAGCATTATGTAGTTATCAGTAATTGTGTTTAGATTTTAGACATATTTTTATGAATTTTCTTGTGTAATGAATATACCTGACATTTTTAAATTTAAAAGTCATTTCTTTACATTTTAAAATTTTTTATTTTCTCTTTAATCTAACTACAAGTCACCACAAATGATGACGTTAAAGTCTCTAAACCTTTACACATATTCTAATGACGTCAACTAAAAAAAACAACTAATTCTTTTGCACGCCTTCGCACCACTCTTGAATGCTTGAAAAATGCTCTATTCGACTTCCGGCAATGGCGGCCGTTCCCTGTGCCAGTGTTAACTCTCGATTCGCAAAGTTTTTTGGTAGTTTTAACGGGGTTTTTTAACGGATCGAGTAACTGAGTGTTGATGCACCAATGGCAGGTCAGGACATACAAAAAACATATATACATCATGGGTCTAGGACTTATGGATCCTGTGATCATGGTGATGACAGACAGACGGACAAAACGGGGGCAATAGCGATTTCGACATCTCTAAAAACAAGTTAATTTCCATACTTGAGCGACGACTCGAGTTCTCTCCTTCCTGCAATGTTTCCTCTACGTTCAGCAGCTTGGTAAATAAACAAGGGAAATTAATCCAGTAAATCCACCAAACACTGGTGATAGTTGTGTAAGACTAATATCTTGTTGGGTTCTTAGAGTATTGTAACATTTGCTTCTAATAGAAATATTTAAGCTGGATAATTTATGACGTTTATACCTTATATCAATTTCACAAGTAATAAAGATAATCAGAATATCCGATGGTATAAGTCAATTTCAGGGGCGTCTCTATTACATTGTATACGTATATTTCAGTGGCATCTCTATAACATGGTATAAGTATATTTCAGGGGCGTCTCTATTACATGGTATACGTATATTTCATTGGCATCTCTATAACATAGTATAAGTATATTTCAGGGGCGTCTCTATTACATGGTATACGTATATTTCATTGGCATCTCTATAACATGGTATAAGTATATTTCAGGGGCGTTTATTCATAGTCCTTTGATCTACATATTAATTTCAAATAAAAACAGCATAACAATGTTAGTAAAAAAATTCAGAGACATAGTTATTGTACTTCAAGTTTAGAAATTAAACAAAATGCACACATTTATCTGAATTTTTAGTTTTAAACACAATGTATGGCTCTCACAGCATTACTTTCAAAATATTTGGAGTTTACGGATTTCAAAGAGTTACTTTCAAAATAGGTGGTGTTTATGGCTCTCAAATAATTACTTTCAAAATATGTGGCGTTTATGGCTCTCAAAGAATTACTTTCAAAATAGGTGGTGTTTATGGCTCTCAAAGAATTACTTTCAAAATATGTGGCGTTTATGGCTCTCAAAGAATTACTTTCAAAATAGGTGGTGTTTATGGCTTTCAAAGAATTACTTTCAAAATATGTGGTGTTTATGGCTCTCAAAGAATTACTTTCAAAATAGGTGGTGTTTATGGCTCTCTCAGACAAAAAGTTTCACCACCCCTGCTATAGATGTGTTGAAGAAGAACACCAATAGACATCAGTATAAAAATAAAAAATTTAAAACCCTTAAAGTTTAAATTAGTGTACCATCTTTTTTCCGAATAAAGACATAGATTAATTTCAATAATTTAATCATTATTTTCCTAAAATTGTCCCAATAAAAAAAAAAAATTCCAGTTATTTTATGTTATCTGTGATCAACCCACTTTTTATGAATAGTTTGATGAATTTAATTATTTTAATAACCCTATTACAAATGCCGTGTCTATGTTTCATAAAACACGTTTTACAATGGACATTTATTCGCTATTTGAAAATATTGCATGATCTTTGTTGACGCATTTAACCGCAAGAAATGCTGAACAGAAATTCTTACCGGATCCCTAAATTTATGATATTAAATCACCTATCTTAAACTGTTAGTGAATTCAAACAATGTTCTAATATTAGATCACGTGACTAAATCAGAGCGAGGATTTTTTTTTTTTTTTACTCTTGCAGTGGGGTTGAGAGGTGTGTGTACATTTCTTTCAAACTCGTTTCGGCTTTTAATGTCTGACAATATGACGTATCAGGAACCGACTAGCTTCTCTTTCTTTCTCCTTAGATATCTCCAGTTATGATAGATTAAACACGTGACTGGTGCAGGCGAGGTGGCGTGATTTCAGACGTAAGGACAACATGGACAAATATTGACGATAAATATTTGAGGATTTAAGAGATAACAAAATTGAGTAAACTTTCCAGGATAATAATAATTGTTGCTATTTATAGGCAGATTGCTGTACTTTATAGGCAGATTGCTATTTATAGGCAGATTGTTGTAATTTATAGGCAGATTGTCGTACTTTATAGGCAGATTGTTGCTATTTATAGGCAGATTATTGTTGTTATTTATAAGCATATGGTTGTAATTTATAGACAAATTGTTGTAATTTATAGGCAGATTGTTATAATTTATAGGCAGATAGCTATTTTTATTTGTAATTTATAGGCAGATTGTTGTAATTAATAGGCAGATTGTTGTAATTTATAGACAAATTGTAATTTATAGGCAGATTGTTGTTTCTTTTCTCTCGAGTTTGAGATGTTTGATGGTGTAAAAAAAAAAAATTAAGAGTTCTAAGAATTAAATAGATCTCATTTCACAAAACCAAGTGTATTTTATGTTGTTAGATAGTTAGATCAATTATGGACATACGCCCTTTTATGTTGTCAGTTAGATCAATTATGGACATGTGCACCTTTATGTTGTTTGTTAGATCAATTATGGACATATGCACTTTTATGTTGATATTATAGATAGTGTTACAGCTTGAATTCAGGTTATTTCTTTTTTTGAGTTAGCAACTATAAGCAACTATAAGCCTATTGGCGCTATGTGCATTAGTACCGACAGGTAAGATGCAATATAATTTTTTTTAATCAAATTGTTTATGATACATTTCACAGTGATCCACCCTTTTCCGGTGTAGACCCAAGTTGGTTTTTTTTTTTTTTTTTTTTTTTTTTTTTTGTTGTTGTTGTTGTTTTGGGTTTTTTTTGGGGTGGGGGATGTTTTTTTTTTAACTGACAAAATAAAGGATAAAAATGATACCTTATCTCAAATTATTCGAATATTTGAGTCAATACATTCCCATCATTAAATATAATACGGAGAACAAAACAAAATTCACGGACAAGGAATAGTTTCTTAAAATTATGTTGTTTCAATTAGTTTTGTATCATATTCCAGACCGTCTAGTGAGACAGGATAATTAGCGATATAACATGTTGTGTGGACCCAATTTTAGGATTTTTTAGAATGTCTTTCGCATATTTTATCTTTTAAAAGGGGCACACTCTAAGAGCACAAGCCCATTGCATCTTTCAGTTGTTGTTTTATTTTTTAATTTCTATGCTGTGTAAAAAAAAAAAAGTGAATGCTGTCAACACATGACACAACGAAATAGGCGTGTTATCGATACATTCAGCTGACATTTTCGTCGTTTCATTAATACGACAAGACAATGAAATATTCGTGTTACAAATTTTCATGAATTTTGTATTTGATTAAACTGAAATGACTTATAATCATCTAGTATTTTTTTACAAGAAATACCAAGAGTAAATGCCAAAGTCTTTAAAAAGGGGGTGGGGGAGAAATAAAGAAATGAATTCATATCGTGACCTTTAACCCATTTTAAAGATTTGTTTACCTGATCATTTAATGTTTACCAATGCCAGACAGCAATTATAGCGACCAGAGACCATCTTACAGTCATTAGAGTTGGTGAGGCGTGGGGCGTGCTTAAACTAACGAGACAGAAATGCCGAGAAAACGCCAGACTTTTAGGGATAACTGTCCATTTAACCGCCGATTCTCTCCTGGGGGCCAGAGGCTGATCTTCTCTATTGTCACTTCTGACATCACAGCCATCACTGATCTCGTATCCCACATTCAAAACATCGCTGATTCCTATATAAATGATCACATATAAAATTATTTTAATCAATAAAATAGCGAATAAAAATTACAGAAAATGATTTTATTTTTTTTTCTATTTATTAATCAATAATTAATTATTAATAATAGTTGTTTTCTATTGTAAATATATGCAGTTTTTTTCCCCATCGTATGCATAAGTTTGATTTATTTTTTATTTTATTTTTTTTTTTTTTTATTTTATTTTTTTTTATTTTTTTTGGGGGGGTNAAAAAAAAAATCATGTTAAGCCTGGTCCCTTTTTGGACTCAGGACGTGTTAGCGCATTTTCGTATTGTGTATCAGTACTTATGTTAGATATCAGCATTATGTAGTTATCACTAATTGTGTTTAGATTTTAGACATATATTTATGAATTTTCTTGTGTAATGAATATACCTGAAAAAAATTTATTTAAAAGTCATTTCTTTACATTTTATAATTTTTTATTTTCTCTTTAATCTAACTACAAGTGGTTTGTGGTCACTGAAATAGGACTCATAAATGAAACATTCTAAATTGTAATTAGCCAATCGCCCAAATACTCCGTCAATTGTTGTTTGATAGATCGTGGTTGCCAATCTTGGTGAAAGTAGCTGCATGTTGAAGCTTGTTTCGAAAAAGTTTTCAATTTCTGCCCCTGGGCCGCTGAGATCTTGATTGAAGTCACCACAAATGATGAAGTAAAACTCTCTAAACTTTTACACATATTTTAATGACGTCAACTAAAAAAAACACTAATTAATTCTTTTGCACGATTTCACACCACTCTTGAATGCTTGAAAAACTATGTATTCGACTTCCGGCAATGGCGCCCGTTCCTTGTGCCAGTGTTAACTCTCGATTCGCAAAGTTTTTTGGTAGTTTTAACGGGGTTTTTTAACGGATCGAGTAACTGAGTGTTGATGCACCAATGGCAGGTCAGGACATACAAAAAACATATATACATCATGGGTCTAGGACTTATGGATCCTGTGATCATGGTGATGACAGACAGACGGACAAAACGGGGGCAATAGCGATTTCGACATCTCGAAAATGCGCTAAAAATGTGAAATGCCTGTTTTTGGTCTTCCCTTGAAATTTTCAGTTTAATGACGCCATAGAAATCTACATCTTAGTTTTTAGCTTTAATCAAAATTATCGATTAATTAATGTAAAATATTTCAAAAGTTCACAATTAAATAAATCAATCGATGACAGCCCTACATATCATAAAACCATGATCTCATATTCCATCCATCATATCCCCATCGTATCAGATCTAATATCTTATTTCCCGAAAACAACTGACCTGATATACTAATTACCGCTGATTTGATGTCCCAGCCATCACTCATTGAGTTCATGTCCCAGCCATCACTCATTGAGTTCATGTCCCAGCCATCACTCACTGAGGATGTGTCCGAGCCATCTCTCATTGAGTTGATGTCCCAGCCATCACTCATTGAAATGATGTCCTAGCCATCACTCATTGAGTTCATGTCCCAGCCATCAGTCATTGAGTTCATGTCCCAGCCATCACTCATTGAATTGATGTCCCAGCCATCACTCATTGAATTGATGTCCCAGCCATCACTCATTGAGTTCATATCCCAGCCATCAGTCATTGAGTTCATGTCCCAGCCATCACTCATTGAATTGATGTCTTAGCCATCGCTCATTGAATTGATGTCCCAGCCATCTCTCATTGAGTTCATATCCCAGCCATCAGTCATTGAGTTGATGTCCCAGCCATCGATCATTGAATTGATGTCCCAGCCATCAGTCATTGAGTTCATGTCCCAGCCATCCGTCATTGAGTATCCTAACACAATTGTTCTGATATCAAGCTTCGATGATCTGATCACAGTCTTTTGTTTAAACCCATCTGGGAACATTGCTCTGATTTCTTCTGTTTTCAACTAGTGTCCAAGCGTTGTTTTGTTGTTGTTTTTTACACATTTCCAAGAAACTTGATGAAGTTTGGGAGTAAAATTTTCAGCTATTGGTCTGTAAAGAAACTGAGAACGAATGAGGAATGGAAAGGGGAAAAAAGCTCTATAAGTAAATGCTTGGGAGAGGGTGGTCTAGAACGAGAAAAAAGGAAGAACAAAAAAACTCCTTCAATAGTTTTGATGTCGTCTACGTTTTTTACCGGCAAACCTTGATTCCTAAAGTACTTGTTGAGCGCATTCCTGGCTGTCTTTGGCCAAGTGAAGTCTGATTGATTTCCCTTTGATTGCCGCCCTGTTTGGGTAACCTTCATCGGATAGTCACAGGCAAGGAGGCGGCGGGAGAGGAGTCCAACATTCGTCGGGTAGTCACACGCCAGGAGAGGGGGGAGGGAGGGGAGCTGAGACCAGGGTCTTAAGAAGAAACATGTGACCCACGAGTGTGGACTGCCGAGAGATGGAGGGAGGAAAAGTCAGATAGGAAACACGATATCAGGAGAGCCATTGGAGGGCATTAGGTTAAACGTTTAGTATAAGTGGAAATAACGAAGTGCCTCGTCAGATAGGTATTATAGAGGAATAGGATCAACAATTTAACAACTCAGACGACCGAAAACGTTTACTTTTAGACTTTCTCGTGTTTTTTTTCAATTATTATTATATTTACACGTTTTTATATTTGTTTCTTTTCATAACGTATAAAAACACTAATCGGATCATTTAAAATTTAAAGCTAAGTAAATTTCATTATCAGAGAATATTTTTTTTTTTTTACAAATTACTTAACAAAAGCAGCAGTCTACTACATGTTCTTTATTACACTTATTTAAAATCTTGGAAATTTAACAAATGTACAGCACAATGTTATTATAAGAATATTTTTATCAGAAAATTTTAGATGGAACGAAGATGGGAAACGGAATAACAAAAATATAATGAATACTTTGAAACTATTTTGATACGTTTGCTCCAGTTAGCGATTATAATTGTTTATTTTCACTATTGTATATTAATGTCAATCAAATCTTTAATTAACAAATAAAAACAACATAAGGGGAAATAGAGTTATATTTTAAAGTGTCTGCATTGTTAGATTTAATGAGTAGTTTTTATTGTGTTGAATATGATTAGTGCTTCTTTTGATTTCAATGACCAGTAACTCATCATGTATTTTAAGTGATGAGTGGTTTTGGGGTATATCAGGGATGGCGAACCATTTTATGGCCGCATGCCCTAAATTCAACAAATCCCACTTATTTATAGTACCAGTGCCAACATTCCAATGAAATCTAAAAATTGTGGTTAGGCTTAGCTGGTTTGATAAAGGAAGTAATATTTTAGTCGCGTGCCGGTTGATGAGGCTCTGCTTGTCGATGTGGCACGCGTGTCAAGTGTTGGCCGTCACGGGCTTATCGTGCAGCATTTTATGTAATAAAAACCTATTGAGTTCATTACAGTGAGAGCATATAATAGTGGTTGATATAATGATTGCCTATTCATAAATTACAATATGTGGCTATTGTTTTCAACATTGTTAAAATTAATCTAAAATGATTTAACATTTCTTAAAATGTATTATTTTTTTTAAAATGGTTCTTGCTAAAGTTCGATTTTTTAATTAGTTGTAATGTATGCTTTAATGGTATTGTTTTTAAAATAATTTCTAGAGACTTCTACACGGCATATAAATGCCACTCAATTATTTGTTGTCATGAATAAGTTATTCCTTGATTAATTAATTGTAAAATGTCAGTCCGTTCATGAATTAAGCAAGAATTGTGCCCTATATAATTACTTAGAATTGTCTGGTTCTCAAAAGGCACCCGTAAAAACGGCCCCGACAAATGTTCCCCGACAATAAGAATGCAGGACTAAACACAAACCTTAGATAAGCGTAGTGCGCAGTAATCTTATTTATAGAAGGAGCGTCTGTAACATATAAGATAAGACAAATGGGCGCCGACGTAAGGCCCCAGTTAAAACGGCAGTTTTGACCGCGGCCGTTTTGACTGGAGCCGTTCGCTCATTTTTGGGGGCCGTTATCCGCGGCCGTTTTGTCGGTTAACCCACCCTCCACCCTGCCCACTCCTTCCTGCTACAGATCAATCGTTCAAGCAGAAACTGTGGGCACGAATGAGATGCGACCTCACAGGTGACCACGAGACAAGAGTCCAAATGAGAAGCTCGACCAGTCACGTGTGTGGACCTCGTCGAAATGAGCAGCTCGACCAGTCACGTGTGTGGACCTCGTCGAAATGACCAGCTCGATGAGTCACGTGTGTGGACCACGTCGAAGTGACCAGCTCGATGAGTCACGTGTGTATATCAAATAGTTACGATCCACAAGATTGATAAGCAAAGAAAAAGAAAGTCTTTTTAAAAAAGTTCATCCTGGACTGATTCTTTATTTCTTGGCCATTCATGTGTTCAGGGCCGGTCTTAGCGTTTCCGGGACCCTTTGCGGCTTAGTATGCGAAACGGATTGCGCGGGTCCCAGTTTGGGTAGGGATAGGGAATTAATAAGGATAATAAGGCCGGAACCCACTGCAGCCGCATAGGTTGCCGTGGCCTAATACCGGCCCTGCATGTTTTTGCTGATGAAATCGTTCTTAACGATATGATTGCTTTCTCAAAGTTGGTCAAGTCACCAGTTGTTAAACTGTCGACTGTACCAGGAGAATCGTTCTTTCGTTGGTCAAGTCACCAGTTGTTAAACTGTCGACTGTACCAGGAGAATCGTTCTTTCGTTGGTCAAGTCACCAGTTGTTAAACTGTCGACTGTACCAGGAGAATCGTTCTATCATTGGTCAAGTCACCAGTTGTTAAACTGTCGACTGTACCAGGAGAATCTTTCTATCGTTGGTCAAGTCACCAGTTGTTAAACTGTCGACTGTACCAGGAGTATCTTTCTATCGTTGGACAACTTCCAGTCGTCCACGCCTGAAAATAGCCGAAGAGTCAGCTCTCAACTGCGGTATGTTCGTGCCAGTCTCCCCCAGATGCCACTTCTCGGTGTGCCATACGTTGCTACTGTTTAAATCTTACATTTGCAACTAATTATTATTTTTCAATGAATTGCCTTTAGTTCAATAATGTGAATGGTATCCATTAGTGATGAGGATTGATCCTTTTCAGTATATCTCCTTACTCATCTGTTTCATCTCACAACGACAAGGGGAATAATTAACGCTTTGGAGCTAAAAGAATATTTTTTTCTAAAGATTTTTGTTTTCAAGGAGACTCGCGTATCATTATCTGAAGCTTTAAAAAAATTATCGCCTCCTCCCGGGGCTGACGTTTGTGATAATCGGTGACAGGAGTCCATCTAGGGACGTGAGCGCGGAGAGTGGGGTCACTGTGACCAGATGCAAGGTGACGTGTCAGACCAATGGGGAATTGAGATAACGCTCTCACCTTAGCTACAAACAAAGTGCTCAAAAACAGCTGTCTCGTGTGGTTAAAAATATTTCAGATGACATCTTGCTTTTAACAGCTAACAAATAAATTGCCACTGACGAGATTCGAAGGGCTCGGATAATATCGTGAACGTTTATGAAAGTTGCATCACATCATCAACGAGGACTACTAGTGTTTTTTTTCATAAATTCAAAGGTTAAGTTTTTAAGGGCACAGGGGCCGGTCATAAATGACTCACACACTTGAGTGGGGGGGGAGTGGTCAAAAATTTGTGATGGGATGTGTGACGATGGGGTGTTTAAGAAGTGTTACGTCACATCAAAATACGCAACTTTAAATAAAAGTTCCACTTAAATATTTGATTGGTTACAATTTATTTTATGACCATTTAAATGGCTTCAGGTGTGTTACGATATTAGAGTTCACCTTTACACTAAATACACATTTAAAAGTCAAGAGAGTGATTTGAAACATGCTTATTTTCAAATACAAGTACGTCTTTATGGAGAGGGGGTAAAGTTTTGTGATGTCCTATTGGACGAGGGTCTAACTTTTTGTGACCACGTGTGATAAGTGGGGAAAGGGGGGGGGGAATCAAACAAAATCGCGTGACGTCATTTATGGACGGCCCCACAATTAAAGAAACGATTTTCGTTAAAGATTATACATTTAAAGTTGTCTCCGCTAAAATTTCAGTTTAATAAAGAAAACATTATCTAATTTGGATGGTGGACCAAATCTTATTTCGTTCAAATACAAGCTAGGCACATATTTTAAATTTGAGATGGCGTCAATGGCGCTGAGCTTTTTGCTCTTATAGGTACTATCGGGGAATTCCCCGGAAACGTTTTTCCCCTCCACCAAGAGGAACTAAACGACGGGGACACCCTCGAGACGATCCCCTCTGAGGGGGTGTCTGGGCATCGTAGGGCACGTTCTAAAACGGTTCAGGCTGACTCTCAGGTTGCACCTTCCAAAATGGTGGTGGTGAAATTTCCTACTCCGACCAGCTAAAACTGTGGCGTCACCTCGACACAGCACACGAGTCTATTAACCATTAAGGACTGTCGCTAGATAGTGGGGGATACATCATTGTAGCCAGCCATACCGGGTCCTGGCAAAAGCCGTAGAAAACCACATAGTGTTGGATCAGGGCAACCATATTTGGAAGGTTTCCTCAGATCTGACATCCGCCGAGTTCTCACGACACTTTTCAAAATCGTACGGGCACTCCTACACCTAAACAGCGCCGCTCGCTGTATTAGCTAGAAAAGAGGACGAAATGTCTACTGCGGGTGACCCAACCCTCAACGGGTACAGTGGTCTTCATCATCGACAGAGACACTCTCCACCATGGGTGTCATCGACACGGACACTCTCCACCATTGGAGTCGTTGTCTAAGTTCCGCACAGCGACTGTAATCATCTCCTACAGACTAGCGCCTAACCAGACCTCGACTTTACCCGTCTGGGCTCTTGGTTTCGGGTTTCTCGTTATACTCAACTCGTCCCAGAGACCTCGCAAAGGTCAAACCCTTCCCTGGGCTGGACACATATAAAAAGTATGATTTAGTCTTGACTAATAAAATATCTCAATTAACATTTTTAGAAAAGTATATGTTATGTTGATGGCATTTACAGATTCCCTACAAATTGGGCCTCAAACATTGTGGCATTTAACAGTAACAGTGTTTTCATGATTTTTTCCCCCGTTTGTTGAATTCACCGCGCCGTTGTTCAAACCACCATGTCTTGATGTTGGTAACAAAAAAATGAGTCAAGTTGTTTTTCTTCAAATCATAAGGAGGGCGGTGTGTTGTGTGTTCGTAAGTATGTGTGTGCGCGCCTATGTGTGCGCGCCTATGTGTGCGTATGTGCGCACGCGTGTTTGTTTTTGTTCGTTTATTGAAAACTGCTATTACCGTCGTTGTTATTAAAATATTTATTTCAGTTATAATGGAATCCCAATCTAGTTACAATTGTACTTATAATTGTACACCAAATATTTACTTACATTTAATTAAAATAATGGCCAAGTTCATCATTTTTGCAAATATTTTTGATAAAAGTTAATGAAAATGTGTAGCCAAAACCTAACGAGAACAGAATTGAACGAACTTAGAGAGTGGAATAATACCACAGGGAGAGACAAAGTAACCTATGGCTACAAGTGGAGTGGTTATTACTTATTTACTGTCCTAACACTCTATCACTGGTCACTATAGTGTAAACATGGACTTAGACTGACAATTTCTGACTTTTCAAATCATACTAAATCTCCGTCTAAACTCAGGCTATGAAATATCATTAATTTCACTGACTTTTAATCATGGGTGGAAGTAAAAAAAAAAAAAAAATCGAATACCTTAATGTTATAACATTTCGGTTATCAAGTAACACTCTGGTTGTTCCTTAACCCAATCGTACAACTATATAATACAATCCAAAAGATCTTATCGATACTGCGTTTAAATGTTTAATTGAGGCGAGTGGTTAAACGAACAATACGAAATATTTCATGATATCTCACAAGTAGAGATTGTTATATATTCTCACCATTGTCCACCCATGACACTTCCTGTACCGACATCGCTTATCCAAAGACTCCAGATTTGTTCCCCTTACCTGTTTCATCTCCCACGTGGCTGCTCGCTGTTGGCTGGTTGGCTGTACATTCCAACAGCTAATATCACTAGTAAATCTGCTCACCAGGGTCTGTGCTAACTAGAACGAGATAAAACTCATATTTATGGCTTGCTTATCTTTACAATTACGTACAAGTATTAGCAGAGGACGCTCGAACATGACTTTGGTCATCTCAAAGGCATAAAATTAATCAGGGGAGGGAATAAAAATGGGGGATAATTCGTCATTCTTACCTACTAAAAATAAAACAGGGGAAACAACTTCAAGGGTGATAATGTAGGGCGCAAAGGGAAAGAGCACTCTGCTCGTCTGTTGATCTTTTGTGGCACGCGGCCCAGACATCAGGCCTGCTGAAAATGTGCTATAAATCATATCAACTAACAAGTTAGCTTTCTTAAGTACCCTGGCAGGTTCGTCTACATTTGTCTGCTCAAGAGCTCTACATATGGGGACTAGGTGTGCATATTACTTGCACATACCATAAGATTAGGGAGGTATTGTGTGTGTAAAATTGTGTGCATGCCGTTAGAATAGGCTAATGGTGTGCACACCGTTAGAGTAGGGTAATGGTGTGCATACCGTTAGAGTAGGGTACTGGTGTGCATACCATTAGAGTAGGGTAATAGTGTACACACCGTTAGAGTAGGGTACTGGTGTGCATACCGTTAGAGTAGGGTCATAGTGTGCATTCCGTTAGAGTAGGGTAATGGTGTGTATACCGTTAGAGTAGGGTAATGGTGTGCATACAATTAGAGTAGAGTAATAGTGTGCATACCGGTGGAGGACGGTAATTGTGTGCATACCGTTAGAATAGGGTAATAGTGTGCATACCGGTGGAGTGGGGTAACGGAATGCATACCGTTAGGATAGGGTAATAGTGTGCATACCGGTGGAGTGGGGTAACGGTATGCATACCATTAGAGTAGGGTAATGGTGTGCATGCCATCAGAGTAGGGTAATGGTATGCATGCCATCAGAGTAGGGTAATGGTGTGCATGCCATCAGAGTAGGGTAATGGTGTGCATAGCCATCAGAGTAGGGTAATGGTGTGCGTAGAACTTTTAAATCAACAAGTTGTGTACATAGTAAATGTTCAGGCCACTAGAGTGAGTGAGTGGTGTGCACTCAATTGTACATTTAAATCTGGGTAAGTTTTCAACAGAAATATGACGTCAGTGAGATAGTTTTCATATTCATTAAGATGCGGGAGGTTGTGTGAACAGTTAACTATTTATATGGCTACGTGGTGGAGTAATTAACGATTTGTCTGTCTTTGAGAGATATACAATGGGGCCTAACTATGACATACACATCTAAAACAAATGGTGCTGACTGGAAATTTTACAGTAGTTTGTTTCTTGTGGTGGGGAGAATAAATATGTATTTATAAAGGCTGTGGAAATTAACGATTAATTAATCGAGTAATCATTAAAAAATTATAATCGATTAAAATTAATTAGAAAGATTAAAATTCTGTTAAAATTTAAGAAAATTTTCCTTTTTTTCCAATTTATTAATAATTTGTATATTTTGTTACTTTCACACTTTTCCCTCTCGATATTATTATTTATTTAGACGTGCATACGCAAACAAAAAAGGTTTTTATTCATTATTTATTTCATAGCAGAACGAATTAACTGTGTTACGTCACAAAATTTGGGAGCCATGGAATTACCGCGACTTAACTGATTTCGCGAAGTAATGAATTTATAACGTGATCTATATATGTTATATTAAAATATGATTAATCGAAATTAATCGATTAATTTTGTTCCAGAATAATCAAACAACATTTGGGGTTTTTTTTTTAATTACTTTTTAACTTTAAAAATAAATGCCGAAAGAAATCACTTATATTTTAGTTGTATTCTTTTTATAATAATCCGCCTTCAAACCGCACACGTGTGTACGCATTTATGTCGGTGTGCATGTGTGTGTCTGTGTATATGTACGTGTGTGTAAGTCGTGTATATGTGGGTGTCGCTGTGTGCGTATGGGTTTGTTGTTTCTGTGCAATTTCCAAAAATTCCAACAAATGGTCATTTCCCAATTAAAGGCACAACAGTTTGCACAAAGCGCTCGCTCTTAGATTCTTATTGATACATTTCCAAACAGCTCCAACAAATTTTTAGATCTAATGGGGGAAAAATGCACAACTTATCTAGGCCACTATATACCAGCTACTAACACACCACTTGTCACTCAAGTTAGTTAGTCTATCTAGGCCACTAAATACGAGCTACTAACACACCACTTGTCACTCAAGTTAGTTAGTCTTTCTAAGCCACTAAATACCAGCTGCTAACACACCACTTGTCACTCAAGTTAGTTAGTCTATCTAGGCCACTAAATACCAGCTACTAATACACCACTTCTCACTCAAGTTAGTTAGTCTTTCTAAGCCACTAAATACCAGCTACTCATACACCACTTGTCACTCAAGTTAGTTAGTCTTTCTAGGCCACTAAATACCAGCTACTTATACACCAATTGTCACTCAAGTTAGTTAGTCTTTCTAGGCCACTAAATACCAGCTACTAACACTGCACTTGTCACTCAAGTTAGTTAGTCTATCTAGGCCACTAAATACCAGCTACTTATACACCAATTGTCACTCAAGTTAGTTAGTCTATCTAGGCCACTAAATACCAGCTGCTAACACACCACTTGTCACTCAAGTTAGTTAGTCTATCTAGGCCACTAAATACCAGCTACTAATACACCACTTCTCACTCAAGTTAGTTAGTCTTTCTAAGCCACTAAATACCAGCTACTAATACACCACTTGTCACTCAAGTTAGTTAGTCTTTCTAGGCCACTAAATACCAGCTACTAACACACCAATTGTCACTCAAGTTAGTTAGTCTATCTAGGCCTCTAAATACCAGCTACTAACACACCACTTGTCACTCAAGTTAGTTAGTCTTTCTAAGCCACTAAATACCAGCTACTAACACACCACTTGTCACTCAAATTAGTTAGTCTTTCAACAACGACCGTTTAATGTCGCAATGGATGCAAAGTGGAAACAAATTCGCAAACATTTTGTGATGCTTCGTTATCTAAATTTTAAAGAAACTTTGCCGCTCCCTCCCCCCACCCACCCCCCACCCCCGGTGGTACCACAGGTCAAAATGAGACTTATTAAAAGTGCGTATTTACAGAAGTTTACAGATTGAATTAAGAAAGATATTAGAAAATAAAAAAATAATTATTCTTTTATTTTTTTAATTTTCTCGGGAGAAAAAAGTGAAGGGGGTGGGGGTAAAACTAGTATCCCCATGACTTCCTTGGAATGAAGCTCTTCAAACTGTAGTGTAAATTAAATACGAACAAATAAATGTAACACTGAAAACATAGAATGTAAGCAGGACTGCGTAGAGGTGGATTGAGGCTTGAGATACAGGCGGACCAAATAAAACCGATCTATCAGTTTTATATATTCTTCATCTTCCTCAACTTAAATAATGCTTAATTTAAAACTATAATACCTTACAGCAACAATGATTTATACTATAATAAAACTGCATTATGTCTTGTTCCACAATCAATTCACAATGATAACGTTGACTGCATTCAAATTCTAATGTTTTTCATTTCAACGGTAAGCCTGTATTATAGCATCACGAATTGACTTAGAAATAAATTAGATTAAAAAAACATGAAACTAGTTCATTGTAAACCAAATTTAGACAAATCTTTACCGCTACTTGCATTCTTTTTACCTCACAATTCCTTTTATATTTTATTTTTAAAGTCTGTTCCCAATATTTCATAGCTATTTCACTTGCCTGTTTTATTAACAACTTGATTTTAACTGATTTACTTTAAAGAAATTCTCTAGAAGCTACAAAACTAATTTGAGTGCATTGATATTGTCTTTTTTTATTGATGTTACAATAACCAACTTGGGTGTCCCGATATTTTCAAGTTTCGATTTGTTAAAATAACCAACTTGAGTGTTTTGATATTTTCTAGCTTCTAGATGTTACAATTACCAACTTAGGTGCATTGATATTTTCTAGCTTCTATATGTTACAGTAACCAACTTGAGTAAATTGATATTTTCTAGCTTGTAGATGTTACAATAACCAACTTGAGTGTCCCGATATTTTCTAGGTATTTCTGTTCTACCAGAGTTCTTGGAGAGCTACACCAACGTGCCTATGGAACCAATATTTCTCAACACGAATGTCAACATCACAGCAAGGGAAGGGGGAAAGGCTTCGCTACCATGTTCTATACAACATCTTGGCACAAAGAAAGTACGTCTAGATAGTAACTATCTATCTATCTATCTATCTATCTATCTATCTATCTATCTATCTATCTATCTATCTATCTATCTATCTATCTATCTATCTATATATCTATCTATCTATCTATCTATCTATCTATCTAACTAACTATCTATCTATCTATCTATATCTATCTATCTATCTATCTAATATATCTAATCTATCTAATCTCTCTCTCTCTCTCTCTCTCTCTCTCTCTCTCTCTCTCTAACGCCATCAAATTTAACACATACGATTAATTTTAATGTAGATATTTCTGATTTCTTAATCTAGTCTGACTCACTAGTTGATTCATTAGTTCATCTTCTATAAATCAAGTGGCAATAATCTTCAATGTCTGCATATTGAAGGTTTTAATGTTATTCTTTGAACCTTTTTTTTAAATTGTATTTACTGAAATCTGTTTTGTTAATAACTGACTTGACATGACGCTAATGAGATGACCTAATATTTTCAACACGTGACTTCTGGTGACCAATGGTTTCCACAGATTCAAGGTTACTGACCTTTATATGATTGTGTCATATGGAAAAAGAAAGAAAACTTGATAGAAAACGATTCGTCTGAATAGATTAATGCATCTCAAGAACTTCAAAAACGTTACGACTTTTTATGTCAATATAGCTTTGAAACCCAAATATTGGAAAAATTATTTTTGTTTGATATATTTTTATTTTTTAAAAAATACATACAAAAGTAGATCTAATTATAATATGTTTTTGTTTGATTCACAATGATATTAGGTTATGAAGCCGAGTAACTGAAGTAATAAATGGCATACAGTTTGAATCTTCAATATGGATTAGATTAAGGATTAATGTTAGGATAAGTTATGGTTATGTTCTGATCCAGGGGCGGATTAAAAAGGGGGGGGGGCTGATTGACCTAAAGCCCCGGGCTACTAAAGATTTAAGGCTAAATTAAGGGCCCCAACTAATTATATTGTATAATAAAGTGGCTGGACCGGGCCCTAGGCGGAATTGCAGCAGGGGCCCGTGCAATGTCAGGAAGTCGCCGGTGGATAGACGGAAATCAAGAAGAAAGGGACAACGGCACATTTTTTACTGAGAGACTTTATACTTAAACTAGCCATTGACTTATGGTACCACTCAACTTATCGTTCCAACACCTGGATGATGGCAACATTTCTGGATTTATGGACAAGGCAATAACAAATGAGTATAAGGGAACAATAAAAAAATAGTTACTAGGTGAAGCTGCACAACAGATAACTCGGCACTTAAATTTAGTCTAACAGGCCCACTGACCGCATTGATGAGTTTGATAAGAGACAAATAAGATACTTTATAAATATATATTACAATCTCATAGATAAATAATAGTGAAGGTACCCACTGGTGTGGTTATTTAAAGTTAAGGATGCCAAGGTTATTGATACTTAAGGCTAAGGTAGCCATTTCTATGAATACTGAAACTTGCAATAGAGCTAAGGCGCAGGTAGCAACTGGCGTTGGTGCCAATGTGAAGGAAGCCACTGGTTTGGATACTATAGTGGAAGGTAGTAATTGGAATGGATACTAATGTGAAAGTAGCCACTGATATGGGTACTAAGTTGACGGTAGCCATTAGTATGGGTACTAAGGTGAAGGTAGCTACTGATATGGATGCTCAGATCCTGGTAGCAGCTGGAATTGGTGTTAAGCTGAAGGTAGCCATTAGTATGGGTACTAAGGTTGTCAGACACTTCGACCCCGGACGATTCGACCGCGGACGGTTCGACCCTCCCAGTTCGACCAAAGGACGTTTCGACCCCGGTCGGTTCGACAACGGATGGCTCGAACACGGACGATTCGACCCCGTACGGTTCGACCACAGGACATTTTGACCCCAGGACGTTTCGACCCCAGACGTTCCGACCCTTTCGTTTCTTAAACCGTGAAATTATTTTTTTATTTATCCTTTCTTATTTTATTACTATTATTATTTTAAATTAATGTTTGGTATTTTATGAATTAAAAATTAAAAAAGGAATCTCAACTTTTATCCCAAACACACTTGAAAAGGACCTAAACACGTGAAGACCTCCCTCGCAGAAATACTGATTTTAATAACTCGCACAAAGTTGTCAGTATTTTATAAATTAAAAATTTCAATAGTTAATGCTCCCGCTTAGCAAAAGATAACATTCCAGCTGCTGGGCCCGATGATCTGTCTGAACGTACAGCTAATGTTATTTACATTTATAGCGGGGCTTACATAATGACATGTTACGAGAGCTAGACTCAGTGACCACTACAGTACGACGTGTGCAGGCGAGTGTCATTGGAAAGGTCAATAATGTGAGCGGGGCAGCGAGAATGTAGGCACTTTTCGAAAGGACAATCTGACTGCATTGCCCTTTTATTGCCCAATTACATCAGATTGGAGTTGGGGTGGAGTTAGATTGGTTTGGAATGACCAGAGAGGAATCGCACATTTATCATAATCATGAATGTACGTTGAATGTTGATTGGTTATACGTGTGTATACTTTTTAGAATCATCGTAAATTAAACATTACAAATCAATATGTCAAACTGTATTTAATTTTCAATGCATAATAATATTATGTTGAATTATGTTTATAACAAAAATTAATTTCAACAATTATATCTAAAAAATAAATTATACTGTGTAGATACAAAGGAGTCGAAACGTCCTGCGGTCGAACCGACCGGGGTTGAAACGTCTTGTGGTCGAACTGGCAGGGTCGAATCGTCCGGGGTGCAAGTGGCCGTAATTTGGGTAATAAGGTGAAGGAAGCTGCTGACATCAATGCTAAGATCATGATAGCCACTGGAAGAAGTGTTAAAATGAACGTAGCCTTTAGTATGGGTACTAAGGTGAAGGTAGCTACTTATATGGATGCTAAGATCACGGTAGCCGCTGGAAGGGGTGTAACGCTGAAGTATGGGTATTAAGGTGAAGGTAGCTACTGATATGGATGTTAAAATCACGGTGGCCACAGGAAGGGGTGCAAAGTTGAAGAGGCTTGAGAACAGCCACACCAAGATTAATTCGGCTCATTTATCGGCTTCTCCTGACTACAACCAGACCTGTTACCCCTTCACGCATGCTTGATGACCCCAGGGACTTCCTGTCGCTGTTATTCTAAATCTTGTATCTCCTTATACAGGAGGGTGCTCTCCCTTGGTTATGTAGATTGGCAATGGCGGTCTTTTCTATGAAAATGTCCAGTTACCTCTGATGGGGCGTGCCTAACGGGGTCAAGGATCGCAGTCACCGGATGTTGTCAGATTGATTAGACTGGGAACATCTCGACGCATGTGCACTGTAGTCGACATCACACAATTGATTACAACGAGGTTCTCCCGTCGTTCTATTGTTGAATAGTGTTCACACTTTTCCTTGAAGTAGTCATTGAACTCATTTGAAAGTGTACGTTTATTTAAAGACATAATCATAACGATGGGAGTAATTCGATATCCCCATCATAGCGAGGTGGCTGAGTGAAGGAACTTAATTTTTATGATAAGGTTGTGAGTTCAATGGTCATTTTAAAACTACATAATATATTTATCCCTATTTAAAAAGAATTTTTGTAAAAAATTTGTCGTGGCGATAAATAGCAGTAGTTTTAGAGTTTTGTTACAAAATTTGAAGTATTGTTTTAAACAAGTGTTGTAATATTATTAATATTTTGTAATAATATAGCGTTCAAAATGTGAGACTATGAGTGTACTTCATATTCCACATGGTCAAATGAAAATAGGTTTCTAAAAAATCCAGAAAATTCCAAATAATCGTAATCAAGAGAATTGTCATAAGAGTCAAAATGTAAGAGTGATATAAATTTTAAATAAATAAGAACGAATTTTAAAAATACACATCAGAAGCAAATAATTTTGACTATGGTTTTACCTTAAGAAGTCAACTTACTAACTTTGTTTACAATTTGGTTTCCATCCATCTGAATAGTAATCGTAAAATGGAAATGTCGAAATGTTTCTTTTTTATAAGCGGTAAAAACGTTGGTATTTTTTGCAGGTGTTTTCACGTGTTTTTTGAAGGCACCATTATTCCAAACTGTGCTGGAATTTCTTAAGTTTCTCTTTGCATGCATATCCATTATGTTAGCTGTTATTTCATATTTCCACGTGCAGTAATCACCTTAATGAACATATCACAATCTGCTTAGTTGAGTGAGGTGGTAGTAAAGGGAGCTAATAACTACTTTTTACTTTCTTGCCTTTGTTAAGTCATATTTACCTGCATAGTGACAGAATTCTTTTTTTTTTTAAATTAATTTTTTCAACTGGAAAGCTTACTTGTGTAGATTATCTAGCGTGTATAATGTCTAAATTCGTATACCAAGAATGTAAAATGAACAATCAATTAACTTTACTGCAGTGTAAATTTTCAACCCATAATTCCATCAAGTATATGCTAGTGTGAGCAGGAAATGATGAAAAATTCTGTTAACAAAAGATGCCTCTTATCTTTCTTAATTCAAATCGTTTGGCTACATAACGACCTATTATCCTTCTGAAAGTTTTTTTTAATGTGTTTTCAATAAGGGGAATTTATCAGTAAACATTTTTTTTTTAAATTTATTTTGTATTGTCAATTCTCTATTGCAGAAGATATGATTTTTTAAAATTGATATCTTTGTTATTGGAATGGTTTTTTTTAATTGATATCATTGTAATGTCATTGTGTTTTTTTTTAGCTTAGAATTTCTTTAATTTAAAATAAAGAATTGTGTTAAAATTATTTAGTATTATTGGTAATAAGTCTTTTAAAACATTTTTATTTTGATGGTTTTGTTGTTTGTTTTTTTTAAACTATCTCATGAACATCCAGTGGGACGGGACCAAGCTAAGGAGAAGAATGGGAAAGACGCAAACAAGGTATGGGTTAGCCTGACCGGACGTATCAAAACAGCGAACGTTTCGGCAAAGAGCCTTTATCAACGAACATACAAGACACAGAAAAAACGAAAATAAAAAATGAAAAATGAAGGAACTAAGCTGCGGTGGAATCCGAAGTATCCAAAGAAAAAGTGAAACTGAGAGATGACAGAGCGATTATATATAGGAAAGCAGAGAGGGGGCGGGGCAAGCGCCTAGGTGGACAAAGAAAAGACCATATTCATCCCATGTGGTGCAATTGTACCGTGACTGTCTATTAATCTGTTTTCAATCTGGACTCTCGTGGGTGTGTTTGTGCACGAGACAATAGCAGTGACTGCCAGGTCCTTGACACCCATATGGTCGCGTCCATTGAAGTGACGGGAGACGGGGCACTGTTTATCTTGTGTAATCGCCCTAATATGTTCAGCCATTCGGCACGACAAAGATCGCCCCGTCTCTCCTATGTATTTCAAAGGACAGCGCTTACACACAATGGTGTAGACAACGTTGCGGCTAGCGCAGGTGAAACCATCCTTAATCATAAATAGCCCCTTAGGGAAGTTTATCTGTTCGGCTTGCAAAACAAAAGGACATGTCTTACACCGAGGTCGGCCGCATGGTACAGTACCCAGATGCGGGGGGGATGTTGGGAGGCGGGTGCGAACCAGAAGATCACCTAGGTTTCTGTCCCTCCTAAATACAATTAGGGGTGGGGTGGAGAAAATGTTGTTGGTCTCAGGGTCCGCAAGGAGGATAGTACGGTTCTTCATGAATATTTCTTTGGCTTTGATGTTGTGTGGATGATAAGTGAGAACAAGCTTGCTCCTTTGGTTGGTATCACGGGTGCGTGGTAAAAAGGCGTCGGCACGAGTGAAGTTTTTGACCCGCTGAAGCGCATGTTGGAGCGTGGCTTCAGGATATGACCTTTGTCTAAAAAACTCCACCATTTCCAAAGCCTTTTCCCAAAAGTCCTCCTGAGATTGACATAGTCTACGGAGTCGAAGAAGTTGAGAGAANACCCAGTTCTACCATAAAAGAACTACGGATCCCATCTTAAAATATAACGCCACTGTCAAGAAAACCATTCATGAGTTGATCACTGAATGCGCCCTCCCCAAATCAGCATCTAGAATGCACATCTTTGACAGTGACTTGGGAAAGCCTTCTTTCTATCTGCTTCCCAAAATTCACAAGGATGGCAACCCTGGTAGACCAATTGTCTCAGCTTGTTCGTGTCCAACTGAACACATTTCTGAATTCCTTGATGGTATCTTCCAACCCTTAGTGGCATCACTCCCTACATACATTAAAGATACCAATCATGCCTTAATGACATTTGAGTCACTCACGATCAATCCAGACACAAAACATTATCTATTCCTCCTGGATGTATCTTCCCTTTATACATCTATTCCACACAATGATGGCCTTCTAGCTGTGCAATACTTTTTGGACAGGCAACCCCACCCCAGTATACCCACACACGCCTTACTACGGCTGGCTGAATTAGTTCTAACCCTCAACTCGTTTGAGTTCGATGGCCAGTTCTTTGACCAAATCAGTGGGGTCGCTATGGGGACAAAAATGGGACCAAGCTATGCTTGTTTGTTTATGGGCCACTTTGAACACAGAGTGGAACAGGAATACACTGGTCGCCTCCCTGAATTCTACAAGAGGTACATAGATGACGGTATCGGGGTGACTAATATGGAGAGAAGTGAACTGGACACTTTTATCAACTTTGTTGACTCCTTCCACCCATCCATTAGGTTCACCTACAAAATTTCTGAACTCTCTGTCAATTTTCTTGATATCACTGTTACTCTCCAGAAAAACTGCCTCCTCACTTCAGCCTATTTTAAACCCACAGACAGCCACTGTTATCTTCTGTACCCTTCTTCTCATCCCAAAACTTGTAAGGACTCCATTCCTTTCTCTCAACTTCTTCGACTCCGTAGACTATGTCAATCTCAGGAGGACTTTTGGGAAAAGGCTTTGGAAATGGTGGAGTTTTTTAGACAAAGGTCATATCCTGAAGCCACGCTCCAACATGCGCTTCAGCGGGTCAAAAACTTCACTCGTGCCGACGCCTTTTTACCACGCACCCGTGATACCAACCAAAGGAGCAAGCTTGTTCTCACTTATCATCCACACAACATCAAAGCCAAAGAAATATTCATGAAGAACCGTACTATCCTCCTTGCGGACCCTGAGACCAACAACATTTTCTCCACCCCACCCCTAATTGTATTTAGGAGGGACAGAAACCTACGTGATCTTCTGGTTCGCACCCGCCTCCCAACATCCCCCCCGCATCTGGGTACTGTACCATGCGGCCGACCTCGGTGTAAGACATGTCCTTTTGTTTTGCAAGCTGAACAGATAAACTTCCCTAAGGGGCTATTTATGATTAAGGATGGTTTCACCTGCGCTAGCCGCAACGTTGTCTACACCATTGTGTGTAAGCGCTGTCCTTTGAAATACATAGGAGAGACGGGGCGATCTTTGTCGTGCCGAATGGCTGAACATATTAGGGCGATTACACAAGATAAACAGTGCCCCGTCTCCCGTCACTTCAATGGACGCGACCATATGGGTGTCAAGGACCTGGCAGTCACTGCTATTGTCTCGTGCACAAACACACCCACGAGAGTCCAGATTGACAACAGATTAATAGACAGTCACGGTACAATTGCACCACATGGGATGAATATGGTCTTTTCTTTGTCCACCTAGGCGCTTGCCCCGCCCCCTCTCTGCTTTCCTATATATAATCGCTCTGTCATCTCTCAGTTTCACTTTTTCTTTGGATACTTCGGATTCCACCGCAGCTTAGTTCCTTCATTTTTCATTTTTTATTTTCGTTTTTTCTGTGTCTTGTATGTTCGTTGATAAAGGCTCTTTGCCGAAACGTTCGCTGTTTTGATACGTCCGGTCAGGCTAACCCATACCTTGTTTGCGTCTTTCCCATTATTTTGTATAAGCCTGATTGCAGTCCTACCTCTCATTTTGTTTAAGGAGAAGAAGAAAGATATTTTATACATAAACAATATTGGGTTGGGGGCTGGGGGGAGGTCTTTATTAGAGTGGGTTAAACATTCATGGCTCCAGAGATATGTGTTTATTGTCCACTGACTGTCGTAGCTGACCTCTCATTAGCGTCTAGGATTAACTGACACGTGTTGGGTAATTGACTTACCGCCTGGGATTCGGTGCTAATTCCCCACGACCCTGGGGTCACACTCAGACCTGATTTTACTTCCTACGGCGTTTGCTGTTTTCAGCCCGCATAAATCTAAATTTTGTTTCATCGACTGGATCTTTTTAGAACAGTCTGTGGCTGGGTTGTTTTTTATCTCTATGTAGTGACCTGGTTTTATTCTGGTCTGCTTTAAGTTCAGTCATTTTCTTGTAAGGGTGTAACACTTTAGGCCGTTTTTATCAATAACATTTGAAACTAAATTCCATCTTTCTGGTCTATGTGTCATTTACATGATCTTAATAATTTTTATATAGTATCACCCCTAATTTAAAGTGAATACTTTTAGAAAGATCCATATAAAAGTGTATAACGTAAGGGATGAGTATACAGCTGTAAAACAACGGGATAATTATCTCTGTGTAAAGATAAGCGATCGATGACTGTAAATAGGTAAATTATACAAATTTAAAATTTTCAAATTGTATATTTGAAGATTATTTTTTTAAATATTCAAAGATAATTTCAAATATTTCATTTATCTAAATCAATGTGAAGAAGAGCTCTAAGATTGAGGCTAAACTAAAACACTTTGTGATATTACTTTTCTTTTAGATGATAGACCTAAACATTGGTATAAAGGGAGACAACTCCTTCATGACATGCTGTTGTAACAAAAGAGTTTTTGGCGAGTTACAGTTGAAACATTTCAAGTTTATCTCAAAGGGCTCGTGTTCAGATTCTAGGAATGTCCAAATTTTAGCGCACGCACGCAAAGTCGACCAAGGAAATTATGTCTAATCCTGAAAAAAACTGACATCCTCTCGTCTGATGAACATTATAAAGAGATCTTATTTAAATTACTTTAAAATTGTTTTTTTTATATTTTTTTCCGAAATAAATTAATAAGGATTTTCCACACTATTGCAATACTATTGAAATTATAGGGAAAAAAATACATTAGATACATTTCGCTGACCCTTTTAATTTAAATATTCATCCCACTATAAACTTGAATATTTTTATTTCTGACTGGAAGTTTAACTCTGAATGCATTTATCTGTGCAAGGCTCTGTGTCACTGATGAAACTGCTATCAGTAACTAAGACTATAAATTTATCTGTGCTTTATTATTTTTTTAAAATTGTTTATTTGAATCTAAAGTCATTTTAAGCCATATTTTGAAATATTTTTAGATTGATTTTTATCATTTAAGCACATTTTTAAGCACAAGATGTAAGTGTGGACTATTTAATGTCTCTGGGACAGAAGTTCACACTGGTGACCTGGTCACGCTTCCACATGACATAAATTATTTATTGTATCTGTGAAATGTATTCCTAGGATCGAACCAAGATGCCCCAACATAGTTAACATGAGCATTAACATTGACCGAAATGACCCATATGGCCCTAGTGTCCTTGCCATTGACCGAAATGACCCTTATGCCATTGACAGAGATGACCCATGAGGTCCTAATGACCTTGAAATTGAAAGAAATTACCCGTTTGAACTTAAGCCCTCTGCAGTAACAGAAAAGACCTAAATTGCCCTTATCATCGTGGCAGTTTTAGAAACGATTCAAGCGCCTAGCTGTGTGCAAATGTTCGTTGGGTCAGTCCACATGTAGTTGCTTGTAACTTACCCACACTTAGATGCCAGTTCACACGTAGTTTCCCGTACCCACACTTAGTTGCCAGTTCACACGTAGTTGCCCGTACCCACACTTAGTTGCCAGTTCACACGTAGTTGCCCGTACCCACACTTAGTTGCTCTTACACTATTGACTGCTACGCTGACAGAGTCAACAGATAGCCAGTGATACTGTGAACGACCGGCAAGTAATGTCCAGCATCCAGTCTTGTCAATAATAGAAGTAATACTATTTCTTTATTTCCTTATTAGTTGGGTACTCTCTTCAGTTATACAATTTCAACTGGGGGATATACTGAATATCACGGGAGCCAATACTGTCATTTGTCACTGTCATTTATAACTGTCATTTTTACTGACATTTGTCATTTTGTATTTATTCAAGCATTATGTTATCAAATTTTTCTTCTCACCTTCTTTGTATAATCCTCTCTTTTTCTTTTCTCTTGACTCTTTCGGTCTCTCATTTTCCTTATTCAAAATTTCTTTCTATCTCTCTCACTCCCATCGCATGTGCACACAAAAATTGTTAATCTTACTTCTGGACAAACTCCGTCATTACTGAAGCCAATGCTCCATGCATGAACTGTCATTTTGCACACACTCGCTATTCTCATAGCAACAACCCCACCTCCAACACACATGCCCGCGCACACACGCACATACACACACGCACATACACACACGTACATACACACACACGCACATACACACACACGCACACAAACACACATAAAAACCATCGTGAGGCGAACAACTACTCAGGGGCATACACGTGATGTTAAGAGAAATCAAGCCATGTCCTTATCTGCCAGTTGAAAAGATCATTGAGCCACGCAGCGTCCTCCATTGCATGCCATTCACATGCATTAGCTGCATGAGGGCGGGGCGGGGGATGAGGGGCTGAAATCTCCACAGCTTTATCTCAGGAATCAGACAACTAAACTACAGACATATCTTGATCTGTTTCAGACATCTAAATTTGGCGATCGAATGATTGAGATTTGAGCACTATAATCAGCAAACTATTGATATTTGAGCACTACAATCAGCAAACTATTGAGATTTGAGAACTATATCAGTAAACCATTGAGATTTGAGCACTATAATAAGCAAACTATTGAGATTTGAGCACTATAATCAGCAAACCATTGAGATTTGAGCACTAAACTAAGCAAACCATTGAGATTTGAGCACTACAATCAGCAAACTATTGAGATTTGAGAACTATAATCAGCAAACCATTGAGATTTGAGCACTATACTAAGCAAACCATTGAGATTTTAGCACTATAAGCAGCAAACTATTGAGATTTGAGCACTATTATCTGCAAACTATTGAGATTTTAGCACTATAATCTGCAAACTATTGAGATTTCAGCACTATAATCAGCAAACCATTGAGATTTGAGTACTATAAGCAGCAAACTTTTGAGATTTGAGGACTATAAGCAAACTATTAAGATTTTAGCACTATAATCTGCAAACTATTGAGATTTCAGCACTATAATCAGCAAACCATTGAGATTTTAGCACTATAATCAGCAAACTATTGAGATTTTAGCACTAAAATCAGCAAACTATTGAGACTTTAGCACTATAATCAGCAAACTACTCAAAGAGGCGTGACCACAAAAAATCAATATGACCACTATAATCAGCATCAACTCTATAAACAAAATCATCTCTATAATCAACATCAACTCTATAATCAACATCAACTCTATAATCAACATCATCTCTATAATCAACATCATTTGTTTTATCAAAATGATCTCTATAATCAACATCATCTCCATAATCAATACCACCACCATAATCATCACAAATAAAATAAACGTGATAACTTAATTTTTGAATATTGGAATTTGTTTACGTGACATTAAAAGAAATAATTAATTAGTAAATGACGGTGCTGTACAAAAAGAGCCGACTTGTTTCAGTTACTTACAGAATACTTGTATAGCTATAAGTCATGGCAAACTCATTTCTTTCAGATCTAAACTACGATAACTTCTGTACCGCCCTATGCTTTTCTAGGGAATTTTATTTAAAAACAAAAATCTGCTATTTTTGTAGATTCTTAAAGACAAATGTTTACAGTATTTCCTTTAAACGATTTCCTTTACCATGTTCATGTCATTTAAAGTAAGATGTATGCCCAGGTTTATTGATAGATTTATCGAACACTTGTTTCCATTAGGTGGCCTGGAGATTTGTAGATTACGACAAGTTTATGACCATTGGAACAATGGCCTGGTCATCAGATGACGACGTCCAAGTTGACCACGTCAAGCACAGCGAGGAGCTGGAAGACTGGACGTTGGTTTTTTCAAAAGTGAAGAAATCGGACGCCGGACTGTACGAGTGTCAGCTGACATCTGTAGCGGGATATCATACACTGGTCAGGCTAAACGTTGTAGGTCAGTTCACATTAGTGGCTAGTTCTCATACACTGGCCAGGCTAAACGTTGTAGGTCAGTTCACTCTAGTGGCTAGTTCTCATACACTGGTCAGGCTAAACGTTGTAGGTCAGTTCACTCTAGTTGGCTAGTTCTCATACACTGGTCAGGCTAAACGTTGTAGGTCAGTTCACTCTAGTGGCTAGTACTCATACACTGGTCAGGCTAAACGTTGTAGGTCAGTTCTCATACACTGGTCAGGCTAAACGTTGTAGGTCAGTTCTCATACACTGGTCAGGCTAAACGTTGTAGGTCAGTTCACATTAGTGGCTAGTTCTCATACACTGGTCAGGCTAAACGTTGTAGGTCAGTTCTCATACACTGGTCAGGCTAAACGTTGAAGGTCAGTTCTCATACACTGGTCAGGCTAAACGTTGTAGGTCAGTTCTCATACACTGGTCAGGCTAAACGTTGTAGGTCAGTTCACTTTAGTGGCTAGTTCTCATATACTGGTCAGTTCATTCTAGTGGCTAGTTCTCATACACTGGTCAGTTCACTCTAGTGGCTTTTTTATACACTGGTCAGTTCACGCTAGTGGCTTTTTCTTATACACTGGTCAGTTCACATTAGTGGCTAGTTCTCAAACACTGGCAATTCACATCAGTGGCTAGTTCTTATACACTGGTCAGGCGCTAAACCTTTTAGTCAAGCTGATATCAGTTTCAACGATTTATGTTATTTCATAAGATTGTTAACCGTCTATGTTAAATTACATGAAATAATGAAGTTCGCTTCATAGCATACTTTTGTTTTAATGACCATGCCCCCTTTTTAACTTTTTATTATGACTGTTTTCCTTTCTAAGACCTATGTCTCGCAATTCATCTAGACAACTCTCTCTCCCTCTCTCTTCCCCTCTATCTCTCTTTCTCTCTCTCCCCCTCCCTATCTCTGTGTAGCTCTCTGGTTCTAGGTCCATCTGAGGTCTAGTAGTTTTATTGGCTAAAGCTAATTGATATCTAAGTACTTTGATGTTCATTCATTCAAGTCACGGTAAATGTAAACACAGTACCCAAGAAATTGCATTATCTTTATCCTTGATCATTAATCGTAATAAAGACCAATGCTATGAAATGTTTTTGTTTTTCTGCAGTGATATTAACTAATTGATTAATAACATTTCCTTTATCTTCTCTATAGGTCCTCCAATTTCAAATCCTGGTAAGTTTATATGAGGATAAATCTACTTTTTAAATATCAATGGGACAGCATTTGTAATAAAACTCGTGTAACTGTGTATGTATCATATGTGACTGTGTATGTATCATATGTGACGGTGTATGTATCATCTACATAAAACTCATCATGACAATATGTTGTATGTAAATACACAGTGTGACTGCTTGCATATATATATATATATATATAAATAATGAAAAATTGAATTGTTTATCTATGAAACTGTAGTTCCCAAGGAACAAAAACTATTTCCAAATGTATGTCATTTGTCATTCCTCCTTGCCAATCGGTGGCTCATGGAAATTTTTGTCAAAATCCTCAAAATCTGTATTTAAGACAATCTAATACTTAGAAGTGGTATAGAATATATTCTTATTTGACGTACCGAGCGAGTAACAAAATTATCATTTGAACTAGATACGATTTTTTAAAAGACTATACGAGATATTCAAGGTTAAAAATTAATGTGGGGCAGAATAATATAATTTTTGTTTTAAATTGGAATGAGCTGGGGAATTGAAAGATATAGCCTCCAAAAACATTGAAAGATATAGCCTCCAAAAACATTGAAAGATATAGCCTCCAAAAACATTGAAAGATATAGCCTCCAAAAACATTGAAAGATATAGCCTCCAAAAACATGAAAGATATAGCCTCCAAAAACATTGAAAGATATAGCCTCCAAAAACATTGAAAGATATAGCCTCCAAAAACACACTTTTTTAAAAACACAACTCGGTCTTTTTAAATCCCTTATATTAACATCATCTTCTTGTAATTGTCAAACCCGCGGAAAAACAGAAGTAAAAAGGATCCAATTCCCGTGATCCTATCGAGCTGAAATTTCGCACATAGATTTTTTTTCACTTAACAATGCATTTGGTCACAATTTCAGATCGATCAAATGTTTCGTAATTAAATTAATTAATTTTTAGTTTATCTCTATGTGGCATACTTCTAAATTTGACCTCCACGGGTCACTGGAGTTGACTCCAGCCATCGATGACCACAGTGTTTTACAGCAAGTGGAGTTCTGCCACGCTCAGTCTGTAAATGTTTATGCTAGTCTGTCGATCAGTGCCTAATCTATTAAACATAATCTAGTGGTGTAGCTATGAGAGGGGGAGAGGGGACAAAATTTGAAAGTTGGCTCCATATGGAATTAAACAAATCCACAATTTTACCTGACTGCAAAATCGTTTTCCCGTTGTGGTTTTCACTGTTACTTTAGATACCTCAACTTCCTCCTTTTTTCTATATGCTGTGTCCTTGCTTTTGGTTTTTCTTTTCATTTTTTATCACATAATATGTTTTAAGATTGTAAGTAATTATTTATGTTATTGTACTGATGAAGGCATTAGCCGAAACGTCTACTATTATAAGTATTAGTTCATCATAAAGCTTCAATTTATTGTTTTCTTACACAAATAGTTTGTGTAGTTTGTTTGTTTTTTTTTATTAAAAAGCTTTAACTAGTCCCATTCTGTATGAAAATATATAGGGAAGTGGTGCTCCCTACACTGCTCTATACATGCGAAACATGGACCGTGTATCAACGCCATGCTAAAAAGCTGAACCACTTTCACACAACAAGCCTCAGGAAGATCCTTGGTATAAAGTGGTAGGACAAAACTCCAGACACAGTGGTACTGATCAAAGCAGGCCTCCCCAGCGCCTTCACCCTCCTGATGCAGTCACAGCTTCGCTTGGCAGGGCACCTAGCCCAAATGCCAAATGAGAGACTACCAAAGAGACTCTTCTATAACAAGCTCCAGCATGGCCAGCGGTCCCATGGTGGACAAAAAATTCGTTTCAAAGACACCTTGAAAGCCTCGATGAAGGCGTTTGCCATGAACCCAGACATGTGGGAAGGAGCTGCAATGGACCGGTCCACCTGGCGTTAATCCATCCACGAAGTTGCCAGGACATGCGAGGCAAATAGGAACAACGCCGCAGATAAGAAGAGGCAAGCCCAAAAGACCGTGCTGCCAACCCTCCAGGAGACAACCCACTCGTCCCATGTCCTTTCTGTTCCCGAAAATTATGTGCCTGGATCGGTCTTATCAGCCATCTGCGCACTCATAGGCAAAACCAGTCTCAGAAACTCTCGGATGACTAGTAGTGGTCCTCGTCGATTCAATGGACGAACAACAAAACAACATATAACTAAATAAGATAATATATGTACAGATAAAACTCGATCTGCACATATAAGAAAAGATGTACTCAGAAGCGATCTGCACGGGTATACAAGACATGCAAACATAAGACAAGAAACACACAGACAAGACCACTTCTGCACATATAAGACAAACTTCGCACAGCTAAGATAAGATATGCGAAGATAACACCCTTCTGACCATTTAAAGTTTAAACCAAGGAATGTGTCTCTAAAAAGTGTTGAGGGTTAATAAAGAGCATTCACAGCCCGATAGAAGCGCTCCGTCGATTACCTGAAGTCAGCTCAACTTCACACTCACATCGTTGGACATTTTTGGCATTGTATACACACATTTTTACTTAAAGAGATTGAATTTATATAGGAAATTCACTTCTATTTTGAATGTGTTGCCTATTTTCAGCATGGAACTCAACATTCATGTTAAGGTTTGAATCTTGCCATAGATTTTATAGACTATTCCCGTCACATGAACAATACATTTTAAAATAACATAATGATATAAATTGTCGCATAGCTCAGTTATTAGTATCATACTAATAAACTTTTGATAATAATTGTGGCAAAATATATTTGACTTGAACATTTTTAGCAACTTCTGGGATTGTTCTTCGTCACGTTTCTTTTTCTTTAACAAAGCACACCGTTTTATTTTCATCCGCTCATTCGGTTTCCTGCCATTAAGTTGTTACAACAGAAGTTTTAAGTCTTTGACTACCCACCCCCTGCCCCGGAATTGTACTGGTTACTTTTTAATAGTTTTCATCTCTATCATTTCAATATAGTGTTCCCAAATGGTATTGCAGAAGTGACTTTGTAAAGGATTCATGTCTATCATTTGTTTATAGTGTTGACCCCTGGTATTGCAGAAGTGACCTTGACCGGGACACAGTTTGTTGAACGCGGAGGTCAGATTCAGCTTCAGTGTAACGCCACTGGTGGTGAGCAGATCGCTGAGCAGATCGATTGGTTCAAGGTGAGGAATAGGAATATTGGACTTTAACATTTTGAACGCGAAAACTTCATGAGTCGGCTTTTTGTACAGTTAAAACTAAGCTTAAGATTGTTTTTCTTTAATTACAGATTCACTAGAATAAATACTTTTAGTTATAACTTTTTATTCTTTATTTATCAGCATTTTTATCTTAGCTGTTACAGACGCTCCTAAGCAGAAGATTTTTCTGTCCTATACTATAGACTTTTATGACTATTTTTTAGGGCTGCGGAAATTATCGATTAATTTCTCGATTAATCGGTAAAATATTTTATCGATTAAAATTATGTTAATCGATAAAATAGTGACCAACACCTTTGTAACTGATGTCTGTACCTGTACCGATTTATTTATAAATAATTAATAATATTTTGCTTTTTTTACCTACAAACTTCTCCATTTAAAACAAAGATTTTTAAAGTGTAAACTTTAAAATAAGCTATTTTATCAGGAAAGTGATATAAAAATTTAAACATTGTTTTTACTTGATTAACAATAGCAAAATTTAAATTCAATTACATTTTATTGAACTACTTATAATTAAATCAAAACTTGTCAATTACCTGTTTTTGTTATTTCCCTTGAAATTTTCAGTTTAATGACGTCATCCATCTTATATTTAACTTCAATCAAAATTATCGATTAATTATTCGGTAATTTTTCAAAAGTTAACGATTAAATTTAAATTAATCGATAACTGCCCTACTATTTTTGCATTTTATTAGAGTTTCAAATTTTTAAATTTTGATGGTTTTGGTTTTTCCTGGTTTCATCAGCAACCCATGCCAGGTCCTAATTCCAGACGGGAAAGAACAAGACTTTGTATGTCTTGCATTTGGAATTGAACTAATGTAATTTTTATCTCTATATCTACTCTGAGGGTTGTATTAGATTATCTTTGTGTTGTGTTTCCAAGTTAGAATTAATTTCTTTATGTATTATTACTATTTTGCCCTTCATTCTTCTATTCTCTAGTGCTTGGCACGCAGAGCCTCATCAGTCGGCACGCGGCTTAAATATTACATCTTATCAAAACAGCCCAGCCTAATACCGAATTCGGGTTTCATGGTGGTTTTGGAACGTTTTTATATAAATAAGTAACTTTTGGCTCAATTTCAGGCCCGCACCCAAAGAAGGTTCGCCACCTTTGCTCTTGTGTTTCAAACCTTTTCTTTTTTTTTTTTTTCCAAATGATAAAATTCTTTGTGAAAGTATGCATCAGATTTTTACAATAGATTTCTGTCTCTCTTTTAACTGTATACAATTTTATGAAACACAGGACGGAAATATTGTTCAAGGCAAGAAATTTCAGGATTACATCATCTACAATTATCGTTCCTATGAGCACGGTGCTCTTGTTAGCACACTACACGTTGACAGAGCCAGCAACCATCATGCTGGTACCTACGTCTGTAGGTCTTCAGAAAACAAACTTAAGGATATTTCTGTGCAGGTTTTAGTTGGTAAGTCTGGTGGTAGCACCTCAGCAGATTTAAACGATATTTCTTTATAAGGCATCTCTACCAGCTACTGATTATTTAAATGTTTAGGTGTTGTTATTTAATTTTATTTATTTATTCTTTCTTTTTTTAATTTATATCTTTATATATATATATATATATTTGGTTAAATGTAAAAAAAAATATATTATCCATTACTATTTTAAAATATCGATCTATAATTAAATGGATGTATTGAAACGTTATATAAACTACATTGACAGATTTTATTTACCTGCTGGCATTTAAAAGACTTTATTTTGTTCTAAATGGAAACATAACTATTTTTTTAAGTTTGGCAAACTCGTAACTTTTACATTTGATTTTAAAGAATTACCTCACTAAAGGAACACATGAATACGTCAGTTGATAAGTTGAGTGATCTTATATGTTCTTTCTTTTCTCAGCTGACTCAAGTAACGTCAAGAGGGGTAAGTCATCAAGTTTTTCTGATCTTAATCTTATAATCCAGAGTTGCCTCTTGTTTTTTTCACATTCAGCATGTCCTCTGCCCCACCTTTCAGTGGTTTATTTGATTGATTCATTCTGCTCTAACAGTTAGAATCTAACTGCACTAAAGAAATTAGAAACGATCCGCTTGGGTGCAAATTGTAATTGTATTTTAAAATATCGGAACAGATATCAACACATATAGTGATATAGCATTGGAGCTCAAACTGACAATAACAGAAATATTTTGTGACATTTTTTGCAGGGGGGGGGGGGGNGGGCGTTTAAAATAGTAAAAAAAAAAAAAAAAGCGTGATGCACTTTCTGGACGGTCCTTTGAACTTGAGCTGAAACTGACAATAACAGAAATATTTAACATTGAACTTGGGCTCAAACTGACTGACATTAACAGAAATATTTAACATTGAACTTCAAAAAGTTGTATAGTTCACGTGCCTTGCTCTCTGTAAGTTCTTAAATAGTCTCCCTTAGATCACCATTTTATTTTGCTTTCCGTCTGTAATAGTTCGTTCAGAACAACAAGACCTACACATATAGCCTAAAGAAGTTAAAAGTTTGAGGAAAGTTGTATTTCCATTGTCATCAACCCATTGAGGCTGGCGGCTCTTTTATTTGCTGATTACCACGTGAAACTATTTGATAAGGCTAAGCGAAGTTTTTTTAAAAAAATACTGTCAGCAAAATATTAAAATGCACACAAAAAAGTCAATCTTCAGTTATCCAATTACACTTCTTGAAATTTAATTAATAGCGTAACAATTTTCTGAGACTTTTATGTATTAATTTTAGTGGGTGCTGATATAAAATTATTTCTTTGATAAATGTCAGATTGTATCTTTCAACTTGTCGTTTCAGGAACAGTGTCGTCATCAAACAATTCATCCAGCTCTGCACTTCACCAGTCATCATTGTATCTATTTATTGGTCTTGTGGTGACCCACTGGAAGATATCGTAGTGTCGTTAAGTGTCATTCAGTGTACCCTATGTTGACATTCTATTTCATGGCGTTGGTATTGTATGCTGATGCATTTCAGCGTAATAGACTTGTAGTCAAGGGGCTAGGCAAGGGAGACAAAGCAATTTAATTGACTTAGAGTCGTTTCCCTTCGGATCCTAATCGTTTTTCATCGGTGATGTGCTGTACCATTTGAGAGGTGAGGGAGGAAGAAAGAGGGTAACCTCAGAGGGTTCTAAGGGGTTGCGGACCTCACGGGTCAAGGAGCGAACCTAAATGTAAAGTTATGTATGTTTTCGTTATTTTGCTCTGGTAGACTCAGAGAAGGTCTATGCGGTAAATTGTTAGATGGTGACATCATGAGCTTCCACACTGGGTGACCAGAGGCGTCACTAGGATTGGTGTCACCCAGCGCGGTAGGTCATGGTGTACGTAACCCCCCTCCCCAAACGTCACATAAGGACCTCCCTTTAGTCTGCCAGTGAAAAATAGGGGGAATATAGATAATTTTACACTTTGGTGTCACTTCTTGTGATGGTGTCACCCGGTTTGGTCCGCACCCCCTAGTTACGCCACTGTGGGTGACACCTACCCTAGTGATGCCTCTGGTCACCCAGTGTGGAAGCTCATGGTGTCACCCTGGTGGCCTACCATTTGTTTCCAATGAAGCCTGGACTATAACTATCATTGCTATCGACCAACAAAAAACTAATGATCCACAGCAGTGAAATAATTGCAAGTAAATTTTTTGATAGAATAAAGTTTCCTCTTAACAATGATAATTATTTTTTTTATTGCATAATATTTTTTTTTAAAATCATTATCTTTTTTATGGATTAAGTTCCCTTAACTTTCAGTTTTTAAAAATTTACTATGAAAATAATAAGAGCTTGTGCAATTTTCTTTTATTTATAAAATTTTTAAATAAAATGGCTCTCAAATTGTTGTACTAACTCTTCTCGTGGCCCTTGGATTTTATCTTAGTAAAACTTTTTTTAAAAAAGCAATAGCTTTTAGTATTACTATAAAGAAATTATGTAAGCTTTGTCCATGAATATCTTTCTTTCTTCTGTCTCTTGCACAATTATCAATTATCCAGTTTTTCTAGAATTTACTTAAATTAATGTGCTCCAAGTGTTTGTTTTATTGAAGGTCCTTTAATGTTGGTTTGAGAAAAGATTTTATCTACACTATACATTTTTCAACTTTATTTGATGGCTGGTCCATTTCTATTAAATAGTGGTTGTATTTTCAGTCACTGATGCTATATGTTATAAAAGTTTGAAAAATTGATTGGAAAGTTTAAAATAATGCAATACTTGTAGTGCAAAAAGATCACCTGTAAAAAATAAGAACTCAAGAAACTATAATGTAAACAATTTATACTTAAACATGTTTTATGTATTCATTCTTTAAACAATTCTTCAAACACTGAGATTCAGAAACTTTACTTAACAAATTTGTATCCATGTTAAGAGTATGAGATGATTTTGGAAGAAACCAACCTTCATTATTCTAACTATACCTTTATTTTAAAGTGTAATAAAGTGGAATATGAGTTGAAAAGACTTTGACATAATAATTTTAGACCTGAATTATTAAACATCATGTTCTGTGTTTGAAAAGTGAATTATTAAACATCGTCTGGGGAAGCTGATAAAAGACTGAACAAATAATTAATTACTATCATTGAAAAAATTAATACCCAACTTTTTTCAAGAGCATTCTAAAATGTTTGCTATCTCTGATTTGGTACAGTAATTAAAATAGGGAAAGAAAATAAAGTATGATATTTTGGTCATAAAAACAAATAGGGTGAGAAGCAAGTGAAAAATAACATTTATTCAAGCCTGGTGGTATCAAGGTTTCATATGTGTTTATCAGTTGATATCTAACACTCACTCTCTTGTTGGTCAAGGAAATTGGATAGACCTTTTGCCCATCACACATTTTTTACCACTTCCTTTGAAGTGAGGTCATCAATTATTTTTATGACATCCACATCCGGTTCATCTCCTTGGCCTATAAGAATTAGACAGCATTGAATCCAGTGATTTTATAAAGATTTACTTACTCTATGATTAATTTTTCCTAAGGGTTCAACCTTCACATGTAAGACCTGACTTCTGTTGCAATGACGAAAATTGTAATAGAACAAGACCATGATATGCATAATATTATGGTTCATTACTACTGCACAAAGCTATGACAAAATATGTTTGATGCTTATATTTGGGTCACTGAAGAGTTGTATTTTAATATTCATTTAATTGTAGAGCCAACAAGCTGGTACATGTTAAATATGTGTTATCTTTAAGTTACAGAATTTTTATTACAGCACAAATTAAGTTGAACATGTTTATCTGATGGCACAGCAAACAGCAACATTTGAATAATGCGTTTTTCAATGTAACATAAAATAATATAATATTGATGGTACTCTTTAGGCTTAACAAAAGATTTGGGCACCAAATATTTATGTGTTAACTGATGCTACTGTTATTATTCAATCTTGTGTCACCTCGCCTCATGATTATTGTGTATATAGGAATGATTTATATTCACCACTTGTCTGTGTATAATGATTCATTTCTCCATCACATTTTCTTTGCACTTGTAAACTGGAATCATATAATAAATGGAGGAGAGTGTGAGAATAGATAGAATATATATACAAATATAGTATATTTAAAGTTTTGAGATGAAAATATGACAGCAATGTTAGTTTTAAAAAAAAATTATTTTAAGTCAGATGGACTTATAAACATTATTCCTTATTTACATGTTCTTATTTTTAACAAGTATAGGCAAATGTAAAATTATTTTATAAACTAGTTCTTAATTATGTCAATCAATATGAAAAATGCTGTGTAGTCTCAGTTGCAATATTCCTCATTATGAAACCAAATTACAGAATGTTACATTTTTATACAAACTACCTAGGATCCAGGTTTAATTTTTATACAAACTACCTAGGATTAGAGTTTAATTTTCAAGCTTTGTTGTAGAACAAGCATGAAAAGCTAAACTAAAAGTCAGAAGTTAAATTGTGTTTTGGTGCGTGATGGATGCTTGAACAGAATTAGTCATTTACATTTATTTCTCTTTGCCAATGTTAAGTCTAATGATTGTGCATTTGTCTTTTTATTCGCTTGTGCGTTTATGTGTTTGTGAATGGTTGCTAAATAAAGTCTACCTCGAAACTTTGAAGTTTTAAAATTGTTATAGTTAGTAGTTAATTAAGCTAAGTGAGTTAGGACATTAATAACAATACATTAAAACCAATGATTTATTAATTGTATATGTTCAAACCCAACAATCTGTAGGATTGTCTAAAACAGAATATCAAATTTTGTCTTTTCAATTGTTTCCACTAAAATAAGCTCAATAATAAAAGAATTCAATGAATTAAGTGAGATAATTAAAAACGTAATCATTTTTTAAAATTAGGATTGTTGACCTTAATAATGAATGCCAAACTTCTTCTCTCTGAAAGCTAACTAAAAATAGTTTTAACTACAATCTGCAAAGGTATTTGGAAGAATTAAAGCCAATGTTTTTAAAATTAAGATCATTTTAAAATTGAAATATATATTGTTCCCCTTCAAAAAAAAAATTCAGAATTATTTCTATAAGCAGTAACATATGCAATCATAAAATATAGCAATGATTACCAACAAGTCAGCCCTTCGTTTCCAACTGATGGAATGCCTACTTTTCTTTTCTCATCATATTAAGTCCTTACTAGGTCTTTAGATCCACGACTGAGGCTTCTCTATCCTGCCCTCCTCACACAATAAATTTATCGTGTCCTTCATGTTCCCTTTCTGTGTTAGGGTCAGAGATTAAATTACAATTATCTTATTTGAGCCATACAATCCCTACTCTTCTGTGAGATAATGCTAGGCCTCAAATTTTGCTTCAGGAATTCATATTTCATTTGTTTATTACTTTAAAAAATATTTTCTAAAACATTGAAAATGTTGGCCTGGTAACTAATTCAAATTATTTGCTTTTGTTTCCCTCTTTTTCTTTAAAATTTACCTTTTTTAAATTATGGTTATTTAGTTGCAGACAATATTTTCTCTTTATCCCCACCCCCAAACAAGATCATTGTCTTTGGATTCTATTGTCTCTCTCTTGATCTAATATTTCTTGTAAACTCTGCATCCGAAAAATTCAAGCGTAGCATGGAACATAATGGTATATAGACCTGAGAACATCTCTTCATTACTCACTATTTATCAACTGTGTACTTTATTGAATAGTTTCTAACTAAAATTTTGCTCAGCAATGTAAAAAATATACACAAAAAAGATAGCAATCTGTAAAAGACTTTCAAAGTCCAAAATACATTTTAAAATCTGTTTTAATCTAAATGTTAAATCTGACAGTGAACCAAAATTTTAAAAATATCTTCATTTAATTATTTTTTTCCTATTTGTTTAAAAATACCTTTATCATTTAATATCATTATTTTGAATTCAGTGAAATTAAAAATTTTTAAAAATGAATAGCTTAGCGTTTGTTGAATTGATTAAAAATAAGATAAGTTAACTATATGTCATGAACTCTCACCCTTCTTATTTTTTTAGGCTTCATAAAGCTTGACATCCAATTTTTCAATTTAAAATAACACAAGACACCTCTGAATAACTCTAGGCAGAGCGGCAGAACAAAAGCTACAAAAGTTATTGCTAGTTTGAACATGTTCCACCCACCTTGTCCCATCAATACATGTAACATGTTCAACCCACCTTGTCCCATCAATACATGTAACAAGTTCCACCCACCTTGTCCCATCAATACATGTAACATGTTCAACCCACCTTGTCCCATCAATACATGTAACATGTTCCACCCACCTTGTCCCATCAATACATGTAACATGTTCAGCCCACCTTGTCCCATCAATACATGTAACATATTTAACCCACCTTGTCCCATCAATACATGTAACATCTTCCCCCCACCTTGTCCCATCAATACATGTAACATCTTCCCCCCACCTTGTCCCATCAATACATGTAACATGTTCTATCCACCTTGTCCAAGGACAAACTTGTTACATCAGGCTTTACAGTTTTTTTCAGGCACCAAAATAATATTGTTTCATTAATTTAAAAACAATTAAGTCCATAATTATTAATCAACTATTTCAAGGTAATTTTATTCAATAATTTTGTTTTAAATAGACTTAGAAAGTTTACAGTAACATTTTAAAAATCAAAGACATATCTATTTAACTTTGGGATAAAACTCTGTTGTTTTTTGTTTTTTTTTAATTTTCTACCATATTACTTCTTTAATAATAGATGTTATTTTATTCCAACCAGTGCCTAGTTGTATCAGTTAACTGATTTTTTTTCTCCTGAACCTATTTCTATGGTAACAACTATGCCATTCATTAGACTTACACAAATAGATTACACTTAGTTTAGCTTTCTGTTTTGTCTGATCGCAGCACCTAAAATAGAAGTATGTTGGTCATTTGCAAAGGAATAATTTAAAATTTGGTTTGTTATTTAAAGTTTGTTTCATAACCCTTAAAAAAAACAAATATGAAACTCATAAGCAGACAGTACACTCGGTAGCGTGCTTGACTGCTGAAGCAAGACAGAAGAGAGTCACGGGTTCTATACTTGGAGCTGGCAAGGCCCCCGGAGTGTTGTGCTAGCCACACAATCTCTTGCTTGTTAGTGGGGGCTAAATAAAACTTGTGAATGCTACTTCACTTGCCACATAGTCTGTCATGGACTGGAAAGGTTGTTATACTATTTAAACACTTTTTTTAAAATGCATCAATGGTCAAAATTAGAGTTGTTAAAGCCGATTGTAAAAATTATGAGTTAAAAACAATAAATTGATACTAATAAGAATACATTCACAAAAGCTATGTATAAAATAGGATCATTTTATTAATTATTTTTATTTTCTTATAATTTAGTTGAAGATTGAACACAATCCACTAAGTTCAGTTTTTTGTTGTTTTTTGGGTTGTTGTTTTTTTTGACAGTACAACAATAAAACAATGTAACAATAAAGATAAACATGAAAATAGTTAGGTATAGAATAATCAAATAATTATTAGAATATTATGCCTATAATAAAAAAAACATTCATTACTTATGACAATAACTAGACTAAATTTTAATGAACTTCATATTTATTTTATATCTTTATTTATTGTGTAGAGGTAAATACTGAATGAACTGATTTTTTTTTAATGATGATGATCAATAAATTTATACAAATAAAAAGAATTATATATAATATATAAAGCAAAAGACATTTTAAACAGCATTTATTTAACATTCATACTATAAATTGTTGGTTTACCTTAGATTGAAAAATGAATCTTGCCAAGTAAACCTTCAATACATCAAACACATTTTTAATATAAAGAATTATATATACATACACAGAATTATTTGAATATAAGTGCTTCCACAAAAATCACTTTCAAAAATGAAATATTTGACTTGGGCTCAAATGAAAGATTAATTTCTAACCTATTGAGTATTCCAATCAAACTTAATAGCCACAAAGACATTTTATTTTATTGGTCAGTGTCATAGATCAGTATTATGGGACATGCTCATACAAAAGAATCGTAGCTAAAGAAAATAGCAAAATAATAATATCATATAGGAACCCCTTCACAGGAGATCAGACAATAGGATGATTATATAAACAGTGTCATCAGATGGTGTCATATGAAAGTGTCATTGAAAACTAACAAAGCACTTTCTTATGACAGTAGCTTTAGGAGAGTTACATTTTACCACATCCTGATAAAACACATAGGACAGAATCATATGCCTAACATCCATACCCTATATATTTTTATCTAAGTATTTTGCTAGTCTTTTTTTTCTAAATTTCATTTAAATCCTTTAAAACGTTTAAATGAAATTATTTATTAGAGCAAGAGAAGATATAATATGTTAAACATTAGAGAACTTATCATTCACAAGCACATTTAACTTTAAAAAAATTAGAATTACTTCAAATACAGATTTGTAAGATATTCTTTTTACATACATTATATATGATGTCAATGATATCAATTTTTTAAAAAAAAACATGGAATGATTATATTAAATTAACTATAACAAAATTAAAATGCTGAAATTGGATTTCAATACATGTAAGCTTGTTTTATTGAAAGTTTTATAAGGAAGAATTTTTATAAATAATTTAGCAAACATAATAACATATTTATTAATCTAATGAAAAAATAACTTTTAGTAGAAACTGAGATTGATAATAGATAAAAACACAAGTTAAATTTAACTTCATAGAAAAAAAAATTTCAATGGGTTTGTCCTTCTTCCTTATGGATAACAAGTTGTTTTATTTGGCTCTGTGTTTTTGCAAGCATGGTTGTTGTTGTTTTTTTTAATTTAAAAGATTTATTAAAACATGGTAACATTGTACTGATTTTAAGAAATCAGATTATTAACTTTAAAACAATTTCTATACTCCTGTGAGATTTTCACATTGTATTATCATGGCAAACATGAAAACTTTATTTGGACAGAATTAGGTCAGATTCCTTGCACCATGCTTATCTTAATCTGCCAACAGGACATCACTGGCTTAAAGACTACGCAACCAATAAAAATATTTCTCACCATTCCTATGAAAAAAAAATCGTAATAAAGATATACAGGGCAGTCAGAGAATCCAGTGAGGAACAATGCTGAGCACAAACAAAAATTATAAAAAGTTAAAATATTAAATGATTTGGGCCTTGTTATTTAAACAGAAGTTTCTGGAGATTTTTTAGACACAAACGTGGTGGTCGAGAGGTAGCGCTCTCGACTGTCACATTGATGGTCACGAGTTCGAATCCACACGAAAGTGAGGATTTGTTCTCGGGGCCTGAGGAGTCCCCGAGTCACCCAGCTCCGAATGGGTACCTAACTAGACAATAGTTAGGCGGCTGGGGTAATGCGTGGAACCCCTATAGCCGTGGCCTGTGACCGCTGCATCACTTGCCAACAGATCATCTCTCATGGTCTGTGGACGCAATTATCTTCTGCATAGAAGGAGCGTCTGTATATCTAAGATAAGATAAGAGGAAAAATAATAAATAGAAAAACAGACACTGGGATCAAGAATAGACACAGCCTTAGATATGGTATGTCAGGAACCCCAAAAATAACAGGGATGTTCAAGAGAATGTTATCCATAGTTCCTTGTATTTCAATAATCATTTTCAAAAATTATCAGGAGAAAAACATATAGTAAGAATACATAATGGGAGGGTGGATTATTAACTTTGTGTAAGCAAAAATATACTGGGATACCAACAGTCAAAAGCGAATGAAAATCTGAAAACCTTTTATAATTTTTTTTAACTGTGATACTATAATTATTTTTATTTTAATTTAATTGCAAATAAAAAATGTGTGAACTATTATTAACCTTTGACCTTTGTGTTTATTCTGCACATAAAAGTGGTTTGAAAAACGAATTTGACATGTTAAAGAAAATATTTCAAAGTTAATTAATTTTCAAACAATTTTCTCTGTTAATTTAAACCCCATAAAATTATGTGCCTAACAAGATTTTAAAAAATAATAAATCATGTTTGGTGGACAATGTTTTCTGTTATTTAATTAATATTATACAGATATAATAAATCTATGAAATAAATGGAGAGTTACAATATTAATAACAGAGATGTGAACAAAGGGTCTCCTGGTTTACCTGGGAGTAGTACTGGCCCTAATTACGATACTTTATTAAGATAAAGTGAATGTCCTGAATGCATGTTTTTGTAGGGCATAGTCCCTTGAACAGTTTAGCAAGTAACCTTTGGCTTTAGTGAGAAAATAATTTTACTATTTCCTAAGCCAATGGAAACAACTCATTGATATGTATATATAAACAAAAAATCAAAGCAAATATTTTTGAATTGTTACAATAAAAGCTGAGACATAATATAATGTATATCTCATTTGTATTAGAGACATTATCTCTTGATCAGAGTCAATTTAAACAATGCATAAAGCTGTGGCATTGCTTATAATTCTCTTAGCAATTCCAAGTTATAATTACATTTTTCCTAAACATTTCTCCACAATAAGATAACTTAAAAAGGGAAAATTCAATCAACATTATTTGATAGAGCATGGTCTAATTTTTGTGTAATTGAACATTAACTAATATCTAGGGCTGCGGAAATTAACTATAAATTTCTCTATTAATTGTTAAAAATGTTAACGATAAAATATAAATTTTAAAAATTTTAATCGATAAAATTTCTATTAAAATTTAATAAAATATTTATATTATTTTTTTCAATTTATTAAAAAATAATTAATAAACAATATAATAACCCAGATCACAGGATCTGTATTGCCGAGGAACATAATAAAACAGTCAAAAGCAGTTAAAAGGTTCAAAATGATATTTTTCTATGTATTGGGGAAATAGCTCATTTAAACAAAAAAAATGTCAATTACCTGCTTTTTTTTACTCCCCTTGAGACATTTAGCTTTAATCAAAATTAACAATTAATTCATGAAATTGATATTTAATTTTTCAAAAGTTAACGATTAAATTTAAATTAATTGTTACCAGCCCTACTAATGATATATTTTGAATTCATTATTTATACATTTGAAAATAATTTAAATTAGCTCAAATATACCATTTAACAAAATATAACAGAAATCTAATAGTAAAACAAATTATTAACTAAAGATATCCAGTTTGCTAAAGCTAATTGTATGGTTATTACAAAAAAATCTTTATCATATTCCTTTTCTTAATAGCTATTTACCATGTGGACAGTACTAAATAATACTGTATATTATGTTTTAAGACTTTAGATGTTTACTTATGTTCAAATATCATTTCGCACATACTACTAAGGCATACATATACCGATTAACATAACTTAATGTAATAAAAATTGAAATAACAAAAGAATATTATTAATTGCATTTAGTTTCATTTCAATTGAACACATAAGGTCCTCAAATACTGTTAACATTTTCTATTTAATATTTTTAAAATTAATTTTTCAGTTAAAAACATGCTCAACCAGACATTCAACAAATGAGCAACTTTTTCCCAATAGCTGCAATTATATTTTCATTTAAAGAAAAAACATTTTACTCCATATTGGCAAAAAAGCTTTTTAGCACAGGAATTAAAAGTTTTGTAGTGGCTCTTAGGGATGTGCTGGCAACGATTTGGTGGGAAATATATGATGGTTTTAATATATCTTTTTTGAAATTCATTTTTAAAACTTAAATTACTTAAATATGATTATTTAATAATGTTAGAAGATATTGTAAAATATTCTTAAACACCCCTTTCCC